>OX387259.1:2270668-2278168 GCA_947562095.1 Branchellion lobata
TATTATAATAGACTTGAAGCGTAATAGGCATGCATTGAAGCTCGTCTACAGTAACCTACTCAATCAATAACCAGCAGTGAGTTGTATTGCATAATATTGTATTTTTTATTCATTGTTTTGTATTTCTTTGTTTGTATTTTTTTGTATTCATTAATTAGCATTTTTTGTATTCATTCCTTTGTGTTCATTTTTTTTTCGTTGTTTTGTAATTTTTGTATGATTCTTTTGTATTGCAGTATGTTGTATTGTATTGTATTGCTATATTTTCTTGTTTTCAGATTGTTGTTTTTTAATACTGTATCGTTGTCTTTCAATGTTTTTTTATTGTATTTTAATGTATTAGACTGCTCATGTTAGATTGTATTCATTTGCATAACATGGTATCATATTGTATTATTGTGTATTTCATACAAACTTCATTTTCACATCGTATAAGGGTATAATATTCTGCAGAGCAAGTGGTAGCGAAGGCAGTTGTAAGGCGTTAGGCAACCAACAGAAAGTTGAATTCGGCTAGAGAGTTAACGAACAATCAAGCTCGGCTGAACTTGTAAGCGTCACAAAGCGAAATAAAATAAAAAAAATAATAAAATAATCAATTATCAATTATACTTAATTATAAATAATTATTGGATAATAAATAAATAAAAATAAAAAATAAATAAATAAATAATGAACAAAAAACAAATAAATAAAATGGTAAATAAACAAAGACATTCTAATACTGAAGTTTTTGTCTGAAAGATTCCTGAATATGTTGGGTCGATCATAATGGTTTTAATCACCACCAGCAACAGCTCCTAGTGCTGGTAATTATTGAAAGAGAAATATTCAAATCGACAAAAAAAACCCTCAATAAAAATAACGTTTCGATCGAAAGAATGTTTTAATCGAAAAAAAAGTTCAAATCAGATGAAAAATGCTTAAATCGGAAAAAAAAAATTAATTTTAAATAATGTTTAAACGAAGAATAAATCTGAACCGAAAAGAAAAATTCCCAAGCAACAGCACACGATGAACCAAGGCGGTTATGATTGTGAGTGTTCATAAATGTTCGAACCCTTTGTGAAAAATTTTTGCTTCGTTTCAAGCTCAAATTTAAACCAATGTTTTCTGGATTATGTTTTTTTTTTATGATCTTTTCTTTTTTTTTCTTTTTTAACCCCAGTAAAAATCCACTTAAACAGCCAAGTGTTCGCCCAACCAGCCACCCATTAAGCCATCCACACAGCCACCCACCCATCCACACAACCACTCACCTATCCAACCTTATCAACCTCAAACCACCATCAAACTAACTTTAGAATTTCTGGTTGAATTTTTAGCGTTTCCTTTCATCCATACAGCAAACCAACACCCAACACTCACCACCACCATTACCACTACCACAACCACCACCACCACCACCACCACCATCACTACCACCACTACCACCACTACCATCACTAACACCACTTTCACCTCCACCACCACCATCACCACCAGCAGCTTAACACAGTGGTTTCATACTCATCATATTCTCAGCACAGGTCTGAGGGAGTTGGAGGATGGTGAGCAGAGCCTCATTCGCGGTCTTGATAGGTTCAATGCAGGCGGAGAAGGGCAGAAGGATGATGTATATCCAGAAGAGGAAGAATGACAACCAAAGAGTCAGCAACACCAACACGAACCACACTACGGCAGAGAGTAGTTCAACTCCTCCTGCTTTCCCTCCCGATCCCATCCCTGATCCCAGTCCTTTAGCCATTGTTGTTCAGTAGTTGTTGTTCAGTAGTTGTTGTTCTAGTAGTAGTTATCCTAGTAGTTGTTGTTCTAGTAGTTGTTGTTCTAGTAGTTGTTGTTTTAGTAGTAGTTATTCTAGTAGTTGTTGTTCTAGTAGTTGTTGTTCTAGTAGTTGTTGTTGGATTTTCACACTTGATTCACCTGAGGGGGGAGAGGGTTGGGTGAGTGGAAGTGCTGAAAGAGTGAGTCATAGTCTTTAATGAATCAAATCCAGATAAACGCTGGAAATGGCATAAAAAGGTGAAAAATCGAAATAATAGAAAAAATTAAATCAACAATAACTGAATTATGAAGTATGTTTTAGTTCATCATAATAAGTTAGATTCGATTATGAAGAATATAGTGCATGGATAATACAGTAGAAGAGATCTGCCTCTGATGGTTGGCGAACAAACATAAAAGAACGAGGTTCGATTCCCACGAAATCCCAGATTTGAGTTTCAAAAAGCGGCAACTCAAGGGAAGAACAGGCTATACAGGAGAAGTTCACGGTGAATCGTCTTTTACGGAGAACGTCTTGAAAAAAAAAGCTAAGACGCTTCACAAAAGCTTTGATTAGATTAGATTAGAATTATTTAGTGTTGATTAGATTGAAGGTTATTAGAATTGATTAGATCAAAGGTGATTAGAATTGATTAGATTAGAGCTGATTTGATTACTTCAAATTAGATTAGATGGAATTAGTTGAGATTTGGTTAAAAACAAAGAGTTGATGACAAAAGGTTTATAGTGGAAAGAAAAAAGATTTTAAAAATTTAAGATTGAGAGTTTTTTTGTTCCAAGTATTTTTAAGAAAAATTAAAATTAAAAAATTAGATAATATTCTAAGGATTTTTTTTCCAGCGTTTATAGGGCTTTTGAGATACGGGAGCTAACAGGTCCTGCATCACAGATTCGGTTCTTTGCGCGGGATGTGTCTTCATAGGAGTTATTGAAGCGCTTTTGGGGCAATCTGAGCGCCTCTGAGGCAACCAAGTTTGCGGACTGTGCGCTATATAAATAGTAAATATATTTATTTATTTATTTATTTATTTATTTATTTATTTATTTATTTATTTATTTATTTATTTATTTATTTATTTATTTATTTATTTATTTATTTATTTATTTATTTATTCATTCAAGCAAAGCCAGAAAATGAGAATGTTACAAGCAGACCATGAAAATGTTGAAAAGTTTAAAAAAGAGCTTGAAGAACTCAGCTGTGACTACTCTTTGATTTCTTCTCACGATGTTTATTTATTTTTTAATAAAAGTTGGGTTGAACCGGGAATTGTCGGCTTACGTCTTTTAACAACAAAAACAAAATGTAAAAAAAAAAACAAAACATTGAATAAAAATTTTTAGATGGAAACTTTTCTAGATAAAAGTTTTTCTTTGTTAATTTTTTAGATACATTTATTTTTTTTATTTTTTTGTGTAAAATGAATATTTTCAAAAAAATCAAAAATTTCAGTTTGGAAAAGGTGAAATAATTTTTCAAATGAAATAAAAACTGTCAATGAAAGAAAAAAAAGTTAATGAAAAAATTTGAATAAAAAGGATTTTTGCTATAAATTGCGAAAGAGATGGGAAATCTTATGTTGAGGTTGAAACACAAAAAAAATTAATGGTGATGTGTCATTTGCAAGAGATATGAAAAAAATTAATTTTAAATAAAAGTTTAAAAAATAGGAAAAAAAAACTGAAATGAAAACAAAAATATTCAAAAAGGTTTTTTGGAGATTAAATAAAGAAAAAATTATTCTCGAGAAATGTTTAAAAAAATAAATTTAAAAGATCATAAAAAGAAACTTCAAAAAAAAATTCAAAAAAAATTAAATGAAGAATAAAAGATTAAAGAAGGATCAAAAAGACTAAATAAAAATTAAAAAAATAAAATGTAAATTAAAAAAATAAATAAGAAATAAAAAAAATAAATAAGAAAAAAAAAATAAATAAATAAAAAAACTAAATAAGAAATAAAAAAAATAAAAAAGAAAGAACAAAATTGAATATTAATCAAAAAGAATAAATAATAATTTAAAAAATTAAAAAGAGAAGATTATGAATAGGACAAAAGGAGTGACTCATATTGGTAAAGAGCTGATATGGCAGGTAGTGTTTTTTTCAGTGACAGTTGTTATTTTTATTGTGTATTTTCACTTTTAATTATGTTCTGTATATTTATAACTTTTTATTATTTTTATTACTTTATATTTATTTTTTTTTATTTTTATTATTGTATATTTATCTTTTTATTATTTTTATTATTGCATATTCATCTTTTTATTATTTTTATTATTGCATATTTATCTTTTTATTATTTTTATTACTGTATATTTATCTTTTTATTATTTTTATTACTGTTTATTTATCTTTTTATTATTTTTATTATTGTATATTTATCTTTTTATTATTTTTATTTTTGTATATTTATCTTTTTATTTTTTTTATTTTTGTATATTTATCTTTTTATTATTTTTATTATTGTGTATTTATACTTTTATTATTTTTATTATTGTATATTTATCTTTTTATTATTTTTATTATTGTATATTTATCTTTTTATTATTTTTATTTTTGTATATTTATCTTTTTATTATTTTTATTATGGTATATTTATCTTTTTATTATTTTTATTATTGTATATTTATCTTTTTATTATTTTTTTTATTGCATATTCATCTTTTTATTATTTGAATCATTGTGTCTTTATTTTAAAATTATTTTTATTATTGTAAATTTCTCTTTTTGTATTTATATCAGTTCATATTTATCACCTGTTTATATTTATTATTATTATTTGTATTATTATTATTATTTTTTTTTTTCATTTATTTTATTTTTATTATCATTGTTATTCGATTTGAGCAATTGTCCTACATTTACACTTTTCTAAACCTGTTTTTTCTTTAAGAAAAAAATTTTTAACAATTTTAAAGATTTTATTTCTTAAAATAGTTTTTTTTTGCATTTTTTTTTTAATTTTGCAGTTGCAAAACTGCTTTTATTGAATTTTAACTTTTCAACCTCATTTCTTTTCCATAAAAACCCAAAACAATTTTCGACAGTTTTTTTTTCATTTTTTTCTATTAGTTTGTTTTGAATCTCTTTTTTTATTAATTTAAATTAAGTTTAATTTTGCATTTTTTTCTGTTTTTCGTTTTCGTTTTTTTCGATTTTGCCTATTTTTTCGAGATGGGTTTGCTGATAGGGAGTGTGTAAAGATACGTCTTTTCTTAGTTTTTCTCATCACCACCTTTTTTTTTCTCTTTCTTCTTTTCCATCATCATTATTTTCCTTTTTTTTCTTTCTATCTTCTTTTTTTTTTCATTTTTATTTTATTTTTTCTCCGTTTACCCTCTTTTGACGCATTGACTGACTTAATAATTGTATAATTTCTCTAACCTCCTAATTACTTATAATGATCAGATGAACGAAATTATAAAAATTGAAGAATAATAATAATAATAAAAATTATTATTATTATTATTATTGTTTTTATTATTATTATTAGTATTATTGTTTTTATTTTTATTATTATTATTTATTTTATTATTATTATTATTTATATTATTTTTATTATTATTATTATTATTTTTTTTTTTTTTTTTTTTTTATTTTAATTATTATTGTTATTATTATTTTTGTTATTATTATTATTATTATTATTATTATTATTATTATTATTATTATTATTATTATTATTATTATTATTATTATTATTATTTCTATTATTAATATTTTCTATTATTATTTATTATTAATATTATTATAACAATATTAAAAATAATAATAATAATGATATTTCTTCACGAGAGTAGCAATAGCTATTATTGTTAATATTATTCTTAATATCACACCACAATACGGGTGTTATCGCAGCGGCATTGACCCCCTAGAAATCGGGACCGCACACTGTTGTTTCAGACTAATAATAGGCTCTTTGGTAATTATGATAAGCTCTACGCTACCTTTTGACTGCCTGGGAGATTATGGGGTGTATCTTTATTGGATTGCCACCTTGGATTAGATACCGTAGCTAAGACCGCAAAAGTGTGTGATGACATTCCTGAATATTCTTTAATCCTTATCCTCTTAATCTAATCTTATTTAGTTCAATCTAATCTGTGCTAAGCTAATATAATATAATACAATCTAGTTATTTTTATAGCGCTGATTCCACACTGTTCAAGAGCGCTCTGCTGAGAACTGTTTAAACAACAAAGTTTTAAGGGCTTTACGAAATGAAAGTAGAGAAGTAATAGAGGTGAGATTGGGGGGGGAAAAGTTCTATAGAAAAGGGCCACAGTAGGAAGGTGCAGATTTAGCATTTAATATTTTATTATAATCAAAATGATAGCATTCATACATCATTTCTAATCCTCCCCTTAATCAACCCCTTCCGCCTCACACCTGATAAGATTAACAGTTAATCCGAATGATTGCTGAGAAAACTGCTTGATTAGCTTCTGCAAGATCTACCTTCAAATGGCAAACAGTAACCGAACCCATGGTAACGTAAACACATCAGCTCTTGTTTATATACCCCTCCGATCATTTCATATCTATCCTGTGTATCTACCAAAGCTATATGCACCCCTGTGTGTGTATGTGTATGTTATATGAATGTGTGTTTACGTCATATAGCATTGTGTAGATACTTGAATCATATATCTAGTTTTGGATATATAAATCCTTTATCTATGTGTGTATATCATATCTATGTGTGTATATCATATCTATGTGTGTATATCATATCTATATGTGTATATCATATCTATGAGTGTATATCATATCTATGTGTGTATATCATATCTGTGTGTGTATATCATATCTCTATGTGTATATTATATCTATGTGTGTATATCATATCTATGTGTGTATATCATATCTGTGTTTATATCATATCTATATGTGTATCTCATATCTATGTGTGTATATCATATCTATATGTGTATATCATATCTATGTGTGTATATCATATCTATATGTGTACATCATATCTATGTGTGTATATCATAGCTGTGTGTATATCATATCTATATGTGTATATCATATCTATGTGTGTATATCATATCTATATGTGTGTATATCATATCTATGTGTGTATATCGTCAACATTCTTCGTCAACATTCTTCGTCAACATTCTTCGTCAACATTCTTCGTCAACATTCTTCGTCAACATTTCTGTCAGCCTTTTCAGAGTAATTTTTCGCTTCACAATATAATATAATATAATATAATATAATATAATATAATATAATATAATATAATATAATATAATATAATATAATATAATATAATATAATATAATATAATATAATATAATATAATATAAAATAATATAATATAATATAATATAATATAATATAATATAATATAATATAATATAATATAATATAATATAATATAATATAATATAATATAATATAATATAAAATAATATAATATAATATTATATAATATAATATTATATAATATAAAATAATATAATAAAATATAATATAATATACTAAAATATAATATAAAATAATATAATATAATATAATATAATATAATATAATATAATATAATATAATATAAACTAATATAAAATAATATAATATAATATAATATAATATAATATAATATAATATAATATAATATAAAATAATATAATATATAATAATATAATATAATATAATATATAATAATATAATATAATATAATATAATATAATATAATATAATATA
>OX387259.1:2283168-2303168 GCA_947562095.1 Branchellion lobata
TGAAAAGCAGACTAAAATTAACCAAAACTAAAATTTTACATTCAGTTATTTTATTTATTTTTCTTTGGTTTCGATCCATCATAGAATAATCACGTCGATTGAGAATTAAAAAATGTTTCAAAGAATCATTCTCTCTTTCCAGTCTCTTCTTCAGCCATCTTCCATAGTCACGCAAAAGCCTGTCTTGCAAGGAACGTTGAGCAGTTCGTAGTGGAGCGCTCTTGAACAGTGTAGATCAGCGCTATAAAATATATTTATTAAGTTAGATAAGATTAAACTATAACTATTGGAAAAAAAAACTATTTCACAACTGATTTATATAAGCAACTAATAATTGAAACTTCCAGTTCAGAACAGTTATTAAAATAGTTCGAAAAATTAATTAAAAAGAGCAAACAAAAACGGCCTTACTGTCACCATGACAACCAAGACTGAATAAATAAAAGTTCATGCCTCTTTGAGATTACTCTTCGAAAAAGTTACATTCAGTTTTCATCAATATAATGGATCGTAATTCCTTGAAAGAACGAATTGAAAAAGTGGATAGCAAGCTAAAAAGTTTATCAAAAACTTCAAATTTGAAAGAAAGTTTGTTGGCTCATAAACAGTCGAAAGTTCCATCGAGATTTCATTCATACTTTTCAACCTTGAGTGAAATTTCAGAGGGCGCTAGAAACTTTGGGGAAAATTCTCAATTTGGAATAGCTGAGAATGAGATAGACGTGAAGAAATTTTCAAATTATTCGTTAAACCAGTCGATAAAGAATAAAAAAAGTGTTATTTCTGAAGGGGGGAGGGTTGAAAACGCGAAGATTGAGAAAGATGTTGCCAGACAAAAACATGTTACGATGCGCGCTTCGAAGGCAACGGCCTCTGCCAAAGAAATTTCTTCAATTCTTTCTGATGCCAGTGATTACTCTAAACTCATGACTAATATATCAGATCAGCTGAACAAAGATCGTTTTTTTGGTGATGATGATGGTCAGACTATTGTCAGCAAGGTTATTAATGTTAAAGAGCAAGAATTGGTTTTAAGTGGAGAAGAGGAGGAAGAAAAAGAAGATGCAGAAGAGGAGAAAAATGAAAAAGTAAAATTGGACAAAATTCACTCCCAAGGAGAGAAAACTGAAGAGGAGAAAGAAGAAAAAGAAGAAGAGGAAGAGGAAGAAGAAGATGATGAAGAAAATAAACTAGAAAAAGAAATAGAAAAAGAGGTTGAAGCTTACTATGTAGAAGTAAAAAATGAAGAGGAAGAGGAGGAAGAGGAAGAAGAAGAAGAGGAAAAGGAAGAAGATTTTAAAAAGGAAGTTGACCCTGAATTACGAGCATACATGAAGTTTTTGGTATTGGGGAAAGTATCAGATAAACCAGTACCAGTGAGACATTTAATATTCGATGTTGCAAAAATAATTATTTGACATTGGAATACTAAATAATTATATTAATTAGATCATATTGAAATCAATAAATGAATATTTTGATTCTTTGATAATGAAATAAATTAAAAAAAATTAAATTATTTTATAATGAAATAAGATTATATTTTTCAGCATTGGATGCTGAAAATTCACAAAATTTTGAAATCGTTCTTTTGACTCTGCCCTTCAACCAGTCTCAAATAGCACCTAATAAACCCTACCACCACTTACAACAGTATATTTAAAAACCACCACCTTCACTCACATCAACATTCATTAATTCATTCGTTCCTTCCTTCATTCATCCATGCATTGACTCATTCACTCAGTCATTCATTCATTCATTCATTCACTCATTCAATCATTCTGTCGTTCATCCATTCAACAACGTTCCACAACCACCACTCAACTGTTTTCACCAAAACTTCCTATCAACCAACAAAACTCTTCTTTTCCACCCAAAATCATCCACCAAATACTCAAAAGTTCCCGTTCACCGAAAATTTTTTCAACCTCTGTACCAACCACTACCAAAATGTTTCCACTCAAATCTCTTCTCTTCCAAACCATCCACAAATCTTCCATCAACCACTGAAAATTCTCCATCAACCATCACCCAACTCACCCTTCCCCCTAATTAAACCCCATCCAACATCCAAAAATATTTTTCCTTCATTATCCAACAACCAAAGATCCACCACCACCCAAAGATCCACCACCATCCAACCACCATAAAATCTCCTTCACCAAAGCATCCTTCAACTGCACCACCACTTCAGGTGGTTGAAACCGTCAGCTCTGGTGACTACTTGGACAAGGATGACTCGGAAGATGACATGAACAAGCCCACAGCCCTCCTGCTACAAGAACGCCCTCTTGGTCACCTAGTGTACTTTGACGAGATCAAGTTGGTGGTTGGTGGGTTTTTGAAGTTTTTTTTTGGCGAGTTGGGTGGTTTTTGGGGTTTTCCTTTGGGGTTGGGTGGTTTTCGGGGTTTTCTCTGGGGTTGGGTGGTTTTCGGAGGTTTTTGTTTAAGTTTGGGTGGTTTTTAAGAGTTTTTGTTTGAGGTTGGGTGATTTTTTGGGGGATTTTTTTTGGATTAGGCAATTGGGTAGTGTTTTTGGTGGTTTATCGGTCAGGAGTGCACTTTTGACGGCTACAGTGGTTTTTCAGGCTGGTTTTTGGTGGTTATGTGAGTTTTTTTATAATTGGTATTTCGGATTTTTTGGGTTGTTTTATGGGAGTTTTGGTGGTAATGGAAGAGCTTGCAATGGCTGAAAAGGGCTGAGAGTAATTTTTGACAATTTGTAGAATATTAGTGACTCATGGTTGTTCGGAGTTTCAATGGTGGTTGTAATTATTGGCGATTTGAAAGTTGCAGTTGATGGTGATTTGAAGGTTTTTGGTGAATGAATGGTGACGCTGGTGGTGGTTTTGGAAGGCTCATTTGGTTGGGAGTGACGAATTCAATCGACGCACAGGTCACGCATGAAGACGCGAACATTCCTGGAGCGGTCCTGTACAGCCAACCCCAGGTTAAAAATAGCACCTAATCTAATCTGATCTGATCTGACCTAATCTAATCTAATCTAATCTAATCTAATCTAATCTAATCTAATCTAATCTAATCTAATCTAATCTAATCTAATCTAATCTAATCTAATCTAATCTAATCTAATCTAATCTAATCTAATCTAATCTAATCTAATCTAATCTAATCTAATCTAATCTAATCTAATCTAATCTAATCTAATCTAATCTAATCTAATCTAATCTAATCTAATCTAATCTAATCTAATCTAATCTAATCTAATCTAATCTAATCTAATCTAATCTAATCTAATCTAATCTAATCTAATCTAATCTAATCTAATCTAATCTAATCTAATCTAATCTAATCTAATCTAATCTAATCTAATCTAATCTAATCTAATCTAATCTAATCTAATCTAATCTAATCTAATCTAATCTAATCTAATCTAATCTAATCTAATCTAATCTAATCTAATCTAATCTAATCTAATCCAATCTAATCTAATCTAATCTAATCTAACGTAAACTTATATAAAATAATATAAACTTTTATAGAATAATCTACTTTGATCTAATCTAATCTAATCATTTGTATAGCGCTGATTAACACTGTTCATAAGCGCTCAGTTCATCAATCTGATGTTCTAATAACACGTTATTATCAACACAATAAACTGTTCTTTTGATAGGTTGTTGTGTTAATTGATTGTTATATTAATAGAATGTTGTGTAAGGTTGTTCTATTAATAGGATGTTGTGTAAGGTTGTTCTATTAATAGGATGTTGTGTAAGGTTGTTCTATTAATAGGATGTTGTGTAAGGTTGTTCTATTAATAGGATGTTGTGTAAGGTTGTTCTATTAATAGGATGTTGTGTAAGGTTGTTCTATTAATAGGATGTTGTGTAAGGTTGTTCTATTAATAGGATGTTGTGTAAGGTTGTTCTATTAATAGGATGTTTTAAGTTTCACAACTTTTATTGATAAAACGGAAAATAAAAAACGAAGATAAATAATTTTGAATGAAATTTGATTGAAAAATAAAATTTTGAATCATAACTTAATTTTTTAAAATTAAAATTCCAAAAAAAAGTTAATTTCTTATTAAAAAAAATTGAAAGAATATTAATAAAGAAATTTTAAAATGCTCAAAAATAAGTTTTTGAATATTCAAAAATAAAATGTTTAAATATTCAGAAAGAAAATAAAAATTCGATATAAATTCGGAAAAATAAATTTAAGAACAAAGTTATGAAATTTTAAATGATTCGAACAAAATGAAGGACTGGAGAGAAGGTGCGTAGGGAGGCACGTGGTTTGACCTTTTCGCCCTCGCAACTTCTCACCCACTACACCCTGTCGGATCTGTTCGAGAGGGATAAACACGGGTGGGCTGCCATCCACTACTGTGCCTTCAGGTGAGGAGGAGGAGAAGGAAGAGGAAAAGGAGGAGAAGGAGGAAGAGAAGGAGGAGGAAGAAGAGGAGGAGGAGGAGGAAGAGGAAGAAGAGAAGGAAAAGAGAAAGAAGAGGAGGAGGAGGAAAAAAAGAGAGGAGGAGGAGGAAGAGAAGAAGGAAGGGGGGAGGGAAAGAAAAAGCAATAGTATGAAAAAAAAATTGAATCAGAAGAAGAAGAATAAATCAGAAAAATCATAATCATCCTCTTCCTCTTCCTCTTCCTCTTCCTCTTCTTCTTCCTCTTCCTTTTCCTCTTCCTTCTCCTCACCACCGCACAGGAGTTTTGAAGAGTGTCTCCACATCATCCTGCAAGAGGTGCCTGTGATGGTGGAGTACCGAACCAATGGAGATCGTCTCAATGCCACACCTATCCTCCTTGCCACCATGAGCCTCAATCTTTCCACCATCAAGCTCCTCATTTCGTATGGGGGGAAGGCGGGAAGGGGAGGGTGGGGAAAGAAGGGGGAGAATAAGGGAAAGAAAAAAAATTAAAAAAGAAAAGAGGGAAAAGAAAAAAAGATGAGAAGAGAGGAGGTGGGGAAAAAGAGAAAGGGTGAAAGAGAGGAAGGGGAGGGGGGGATGGCGAGAAGGAGTGAAGGGGGTAATGGAAGTTGTGGAGTGGAAAAGTAGGGTTTGGAGTCTCGATAGTTGAAAGTCAAAAAAAAAAGGTGGTTGGATTTGGGAACTGGAATTCAACAATAGAAAAAAGGGGGGGGGGGGGTGGGATGAATGACAATGAATAGTTCTTTTAGTTTTCTCTTTCACCTCCACAAACCTTTCTCTCTATCTCTTCCTTCCTTCTCTCCCACACTTTTTTCAATCTACCTCTTATCTATTCTTCTCATCCTTTCGCAAACTTCTTCACCACCCCAGCCTCCTCTTTTCTTCACACCCCCTTCACACCTCACCCCTTCCTCTGGCAGGTACAAGGCAGACTTGCAAGTGTGTGATGAACAGGGTCACAACGTGGTGCAACTCTGCACCTACAAACAAGCAGTTGACCTCGTCAAGTTGTCAACTTTGATCATTTAGAATCAAAATAGCTAATTAGATTTATTAAGTTTCTAGTTGGCCACTCAGGCCTAATTAATTTGATATGTTAATTAGGTTAATTAACCCCCATAACCATCTATTTCTACCCACCCACCAGTTCTCTAAATAAAATTATATGCAACACATTGAAATAATTCTTTGAATAACCTCTTTTTCTTCCATCCCCACCCATCCTCACCCACCCATCCTCACCCACTCATCCCCACCCACCCATTCTCACCCACCCATGCTCACCTACCCATGCTCACCTACCAATCCTCACCCACACATCCTCACCCACTCATCCTCACCCACCCATCCTCACCCACTCATCTTCACCCACCCAGGTTTTTCATCTCCCTCAAGGACCCCCTTCTGCCAGTCTGGTCCATCCTCGTCACCACACTCGCTTCCGAAGACGACCGAGATGCTCTCGCTTGCGCCAAGACTCTCCGAACGGTGTTGTTTTTGTTGTTGGTGCTGTTGTTGTTGTTGTTGTTGATGTTGTTGTTGGTGCTGTTGTTTTTGATGTTGTTATTGGCGCTGTTGTTGACGTTGTTTTTGGTAGTGTTGTTATTTTTGATTTTATCGTTGGAGCTGTTGTTGTTGTTGATGTTCTAGAGGCTGTTGTTTTTTTGACGTTTTTGTTGGTGCTGTTGTTGATGTTGTTGTTGGTACTGTATTTGTTGTTGATGGTATTAACCTTTTTGCTGGTGTTGGAGTTGTTGGTAGTTATGTTGCTGTTGTTTGTATTGATTTTGCGGTTGTTGCTGTTTTGCTGTTGCTTTTCACCACAATCCAATAAGCACCAACACAAGTTTCCATCCCCAACTTACCTTAACTCTTGAAACCACCATAACAACACCGAATACATCACCAAAAGGACAACCACGCCACACCACCAAGATGACAACCGCACCACACCAAGATGACAACCACACCACACCAAGATGACAACCACACCACCAAGATGACAACCACACCACACCAAGATGACAACCACACCACCAAGATGACAACCACACCACCAAAATGACAACCACACCACCAAGCTGACAACCACACTACTACGATGACAACCACACCACCAAGATGACAACCACACCACACCACACCACACCAAGATGACAACGCTTTGTCCTCCATGGACGTTTTCCAAGTATTGGAAGCGTCTTTTCATCAACAACATCACCCAATCCATTTCTACCGTTCTCGAAAGCTCCAATTCGGACGAAGTTAAGGTTCGGGGCAAGAGGGTGGTTTTGATGGAAAAAAAGATCCAAACTGGGTTTAAAAAGGTAGCTAGAAGGGGAAAGATTTGGGTAGGGTGTTAGCTCAAAAGAGTGTGGAATGAGGAGAGAGAAGGTAGTTTGAAAGTTGAATGAAGGAGGTGGATTTGGTTCCAACATATCACGCAAAGTCCACTCCAAATCGCCCACAACACCACCCAAGGAGGAAACGCTGCAGTTGTTGTTGAACATAGCGGCTGCGACGGAGGTGAAGCGAGTGGCGGTGCACTACCACGGCCTTTTGAGTCTGCTGGTCAATCTGATACCCCATCAAAACGTCGCCATCTCGGACCTTGCGGTGCTGGCGCTGCGTGAGGTGTTGACTATTCCTGAGCACCTTCATATGTGTATCGAGACG
Organism: Branchellion lobata; assembly: GCA_947562095.1. Classification (NCBI taxonomy): domain Eukaryota; kingdom Metazoa; phylum Annelida; class Clitellata; order Hirudinida; family Piscicolidae; genus Branchellion; species Branchellion lobata. The sequence goes on from OX387259.1 coordinate 2,290,253, forward strand.
CCTCTGATGGCGGTGGCGCTGGCTTGCTTGAAAGAGAGGACTGGACTGGTGCTCAAGAACCTTCTGGACCTCATTGGGGACCTGTTACAAGGAGATGGAGAGTTCCAAAGCGTCTTTGAGGCTGTTCCTGGTAGCTTCAAACAAATTGTGACCATCTTCGAAAAAAATAACTCCAAAATGATTGCATTCTCGCTTCTCAAAATCACCAAGTTTGTACTTGTGGCTGTATGTGTAGTTGTGTGTGGCTGTGGTAGGATGTGTTGTTGTTTGTGGCTGTGACTGTGTGTGTGTTTGTATGTTTGTGTGAGGCTGTGGTTGCATGTGTGGTTGCGTGTGGTTGTAGTGGTGTGTGTATTTGTGTGTAGCTGTGGTTGTATGTGTTGTTTGTGTGTCTGTATGTGTGGTTGTGTGTGACTGTGGTTGTGTGTATTGTAGTTATTAGAAGCTTATTATTGGCCACTACAATGGCCAACATTTGAATCAGTTCCCACTAGCTCTTCAAACCAGCCTACAAATCTTCTTATGCAATCACCACCATGCATAAAAAAGCCACCATTTTTCTCCACTCATAAAGGCCCCTAACTTCGCACAAGAAACCTCATTTGCGGTAGCTTCACCCACAAACACCCCAACTCTTGACCACTACCCCAACCACCCAAGGCCATCCAACGTTCACTGACCCACCCCAACCTCATCCACGCAGGTATGTGACGCTAGAGAACCCAACGAATCAGGACTTATTCGCCAAGTTTGATCTGTGTCCTCAATTGGCTCGCCTCTCTAAGGCTCGTAACATGAAACTTGTGATTGCAACTCTTTCGGCCATCCGATCTCTCGTCCACTCTAACTCCCTCACCCAATCCATCATCATCTCTCTTGGAACGCCACAGTTTATACTGTCTTTGCTCAAAAAAACTCGGTTGGTTGGGAGGTGGGAGGAAGACTATGGGGATTCATGGGGTGGGAGGAAGACTATGGGGATTCATGGGGTGGGAGAGGGACTATGGGGATTCATGGGGTGGGAGGAAGACTATGGGGATTCATGGGGTGGGAGGAAGACTATGGGGATTCATGGGGTGGGAGAGGGACTATGGGGAGTCATGGGGTGGGAGGAAGACTATGGGGATTCATGGGGTGGGAGAGGGACTATGGGGATTCATGGGGTGGGAGGGAGACTATGGGGAGTCATGGGGTGGGAGAGGGACTAGGGGAGTCATGGGGTGGGAGGAAGACTATGGGGATTCATGGGGTGGGAGAGGGACTATGGGGATTCATGGGGTGGGAGAGGGACTATGGGGATTCATGGGGTGGGAGGGAGATTATGGGGATTCATGGGGTGGGAGAGGGACTATGCGGATTCATGGGGTGGGAGGGAGACTATGGGAGTCATGGGGTGGGAGGGAGACTATGGGGAGTCATGGGGTGGGAGAGGGACTAGGGGATTCATGGGGTGGGAGGGAGACTATGGGGAGTCATGGGGTGGGAGGAAGACTATGGGGATTCATGGGGTGGGAGAGGGACTATGGGGATTCATGGGGTGGGAGAGGGACTATGGGGATTCATGGGGTGGGAGGGAGATTATGGGGATTCATGGGGTGGGAGGGAGACTATGGGAGTCATGGGGTGGGAGGGAGACTATGGGAGTCATGGGGTGGGAGGGAGACTATGGGGATTCATGGGGTGGGAGAGGGACTAGGGGAGTCATGGGGTGGGAGAGGGACTAGGGGAGTCATGGGGTGGGAGGGAGATTATGGGGATGCATGGGGGTGGGAAAAAGGGGTAGAAAGGATGGAAGATAACCTTGTGGGTTATTTTGGGTTGTGGATTAAAAAGGTTTCACTTATACTACTAAATCAGACCATCAACTACATTACACCATACGCATACACACTTACATACACTAGCCACACCACAGGCCACAACACATTCATCACATCCACACCACACCACACTCATCACAGCCACAACACATTCATCACAGCCACACCACACCACACTCCTCACAGCCACACCACACCCATCACAGCCACACCACACCACAGCTACTTGACGCTTCAGGAACTCACGGCATCCACTCTATGGGAAATAGGCGGTAGAATAATCCAGAACTTGTGGGTCATAGCTGAAGCCATAGGAGTGAGGGTGGGAGTTTTTTTTCACAAAAAATTTTCTAGATATTCTTGGTTTTTTTAATACTTTTATTAGTTTTATTTTTTTATCTTGGTTTTTATTTTTCCATTTTTTAAGACGTTATTTTTTATGTTACTCATTTTTTTTGAAATGCATGAATGTAACAAATTTTATAGCGCACATTTCGCAAACCAGGTCGCTTCAAAAAAATTTGTTTTTTTCAATAAATCCTTCCTTTCGACCATCCTCCAACCATACAAGGTGCTGATAGAATTTGTGGAAAGTCACAGTTCGAAGCTGGAGCTGATTGGTGCGCATGCGCTTTACATCCTCAATAGGGCTCCCCTGGGGGTTCATGACGCCTTGTACCAGTGCACAGGTGGGGGGGAGGGGACTGAGAAGGGTTTAGAGGGAATTTTGTTTTTGAGGGAAGAATGGGGTTGAAGGAGTGGCTTTAGGGGAGAATGAGGGTTGAGAGAGGATTGGGTGAAGATGAGATGAGTGATTTAGGGAATGATTGGGTGCAGAGAAAGGCAGAAAAAGGGAAAAGTGACTTAGAGTGAGAGTGGAGATTGGGTGGATGAAAGAAAGGTGAAGATATACGAAAGGTAAAGAGACACAAACACACACAATCCTACACACATACACACGCACACACACAAACATACAAACACACACATACACACACACACACACACACACACACACACACACACACACACACACACACACACACACACACACACACACACACACACACACACACACAAACACACACACACACACACACACACACACACACACACACACACACACACACACACACACACACACACACACACACACACACACACACACAGGTTTACAGGTGCTGATACGGTTGTTAGTACGCACCAACAATCAGGTGACCCTCCTCTACACCATCAAGGCCATCAGACACGCCTGCTACAAGTTGGCAAATTTAATTAGCTCAGCTTATCTCAAATTAAACCATTTATGTTTATTCAAATTGTTTTTTTCAAATAATTTAATTAACTTTTTTTTATATTTTCATTGAAATATTGTTATAAATTTGAAATTTAAATGGTCATTATTATCATCATCATCATCATCATCATCATCATCATCATCATCATCATCATCATCATCATCATCATCATCATCATCATCATCATCATCATCATCATCATCATCATCATCATCCTCTTCTTCTTCTTCTTCTTCTTCTTCTTCTTCTTCTTCTTCTTCTTCTTCTTCTTCTTCTTCTTCTTCTTCTTCTTCTTCTTCTTCTTCTTCTTCTTCTTCTTCTTCTTCTTCTTCTTCTTCTTCTTCTTCTTCTTCTTCTTCTTCTTCTTCTTCTTCTTCTTCTTCTTCTTCTTCTTCTTCTTCTTCTTCTTCTTCTTCTTCTTCTTCTTCCTCTTCTTCTTTTTCTCTCTTCTTCTTCTTCTTCTTCTTCTTCTTCTTCTTCTTCTTCTTCTTCTTCTTCTTCTTCTTCTTCTTCTTCTTCTTCTTCTTCTTCTTCTTCTTCTTCTTCTTCTTCTTCTTCTTCTTCTTCTTCTTATTTTTCTTCTTCTTTTTCTTCTTCTTCTTTTCTTTCTTCTTTTTGTTATTATTTTTTCTTTATCATCATCTTTTTTCTCCTTCTCACCATAGATCTTCGATGCTACGTCACGCAGGCAATCAGAAGTTGGCGGTGGGGGATTACACGGTGCAGGGATGCGTCAAATCGCTCCTCACCATCATCTCAGACGTATGCTGGAGGAGAAGGAGGAGTTAGGAGGAGTAAGGAGAAATAAGGAGAAGTAAGGAGGAGTAAGGAGGAGTAAAGAAAAGTAACGAGAAGTAAGGAGGAGTAAGGAGGAGTAAGGAGGAGTAAGGAGGAGTAAGGAGGAGTAAGGAGGAGTAAGGAGGAGTAAGGAGGAGTAAGGAGGAGTAAGGAGGAGTAAGGAGGAGTAAGGAGGAGTAGGGAGGAGTAAGGAGGAGTAAGGAGGAGTAAGAAGGAGTAAGGAGGAGTAAGGAGGAGTAAGGAGGAGTAAGGAGGAGTAAGGAGGAGTTAGAAAGAGTAAGGAGGATTGAGGTGGAGAAAGGAGAAGTAAGGAGGATGTAGGAGGATTTCAGAAGATTCAAGAAGAGTGATGGGGGGTTGAGTGGAGTAAGGAGGACTCGAGAGGAGTGATGGGAAGTTGAGTAGAGTGAGGAGGATTCAAGGGGAGTGAGGGAGAGTTGAGTGGAGTAAGGAGGATTTGAAAGGAGTTAGGTGGAGTGATGAAAAGAAAGATGATGAACATTGTAATTTCATAATTTTTCAAGGTAGGTTTCGGTTCCTTACAATAAAAACGCAAAACACACACACACACACACACACACACACACACACACACACACACACACACACACACACACACACACACACACACACACACACACACACACACACACACACACACACACACACACACACACACACACACACACACACACACACACACACACACACACACACACACACACACACACACACACACACACACACACACACACACACACACACACACACACACACACACACACACACACACACACACACACACACACACACACACACACACACACACACACACACACACACACACACACACACACACACACACACACACACACACACACACACACACACACACACACACACACACACACACACACACACACACACACACACACACACACACACACACACACACACACACACACACACACACACACACACACACACACACACACACACACACACACACACACACACACACACACACACACACACACACACACACACACACACACACACACACACACACACACACACACACACACACACACACACACACACACACACACACACACACACACACACACACACACACACACACACACACACACACACACACACACACACACACACACACACACACACACACACACACACACACACACACACACACACACACACACACACACACACACACACACACACACACACACACACACACACACACACACACACACACACACACACACACACACACACACACACACACACACACACACACACACACACACACACACACACACACACACACACACACACACACACACACACACACACACACACACACACACACACACACACACACACACACACACACACACACACACACACACACACACACACACACACACACACACACACACACACACACACACACACACACACACACACACAGAATGAAGATCATTTTGATTGCAGTATAAAGGTAGAGTGTATAATGGCGCTAGGAGCTATGGCCCTGAGTGAGTGGGAATGATGTGGTGTTGGTTGTAACCATCAACACTAACAATAATGACACAATTAACATTAATAAAACCACTAACAGCAACAATAACGACATCACCACCAAGAAAATCACTATGCCACCAACAGCATCACACCAACAACACAACAAAATCAACACCACCACTAACAACAACATCAACCCCACCACCACTAACAACAACATCAACACCACTAACAACAACATCACAAAAACTCAACAACAACATCAACACCATCACCACCAACAATAAATTCAACACCACCACCAGCAACACAACAACAACTTAACAACAACCCCACCATCACCAACAACAACATCAACACCACCAACAACAACACAACAACAACTTAACAACAACATTAACACCATCACAACAACAACATAAACACCAACAGTGAACCCAAGCAGCTTGAACGTGTTGTTGAAGACAGACAAGTTTTCTTATTGTCTTGCCATCAACATGTTACAACACGAGAATGAGGATGTGGTCTGCATGGCTGGTATGGGTGCTTGTATGGGTGCTTGTATGGATGTTTGTATGGGTGCTTGTATGGGTGCTTGTATGGGTGCTTGTATGGGTGCTTGTATGGATGCTTGTATGGGTGGTTGTATGGGTGGTTGTATGGGTGCTTGTATGGATGTTTGTTTGGGTGCTTGTGTGGGTGCTTGTATGGGTGCTTGTATGGGTGCTTGTATGGGTGCTTGTATGGGTGCTTGTATGGGTGCTTGTATGGGTGCTTGTATGGGTGCTTGTATGGGTGCTTGTATGGGTGCTTGTATGGGTGGTTGTATGGGTGCTTGTATGGATGTTTGTTTGGGTGCTTGTATGGGTGCTTGTATGGATGTTTGTTTGGGTGCTTGTATGGGTGCTTGTATGGGTGGTTGTATGGTTGCTTGTATGGGTGCTCGTATGGGTGCTTGTATGGGTGCTTGTATGGGTGCTTGTATGGGTGCTTGTATGGGTGCTTGTATGGGTGCTTGTATGGGTGCTTGTATGGGTGCTTGTATGGGTGCTTGTATGGGTGCTTGTATGGGTGCTTGTATGGTTGCTTGTATGGGTGCTTGTATGGGTGCTTGTATGGGTGCTTGTATGGGTGCTTGTATGGGTGCTTGTATGGGTGCTTGTATGGGTGCTTGTATGGGTGCTTGTATGGGTGCTTGTATGAGTGCTTGTATGGTCTCTTGTATGGGTGGTTTCATGAGTGGCAGGTCTGCTGCTTTTAAAACTCAAACCTGAGCTGTATTACCTGTATTGCATTTTATTTTATTGTATTATAATTTATTTCTCGTATTGTATTGTATTGTATTTTTTTGGCATTTTAGTGTATTTCTCGTATTGTATTGTATTGTTTTGTATTTTAGTGTATTTCTCGTATTGTGTTGTATTGTATTGTATTGTAGTGTTTTTTTCTTATTGTTTTGTATCTTGGTGTATTTCTCGTATTGTTTTGTATCGTAGTGTATTTCTCGTATTGTAATACACTGTGTTACATTATATTGCATTGCATTGTGTTGTATTGTGTTGTTTCGCATTGAATTGTTTTTATTGTTTTTATTGTATTCTTTTGCCCATTTTTGTAATACATTTCAGGTCAGGCGCTCGCAATGTTCTGTTACAACACTTTATCGGTGCAGTCCGACCTAGCCATCTTGGGTGGCATCTCCTACTACGACTTTCGCGAGTTGGTGGCTGTGGTGGTGGTGGCTGTAGTGGTAGTGGCTGTGGTGGTGGTGGTGACTGTGGTGGTGGTGGTATCTGTGGTAACGGTGGTGGTTGTAGTACTCATGGTGATGGTTGCGATGGTGATAGTGGTTGTTCGTAATGGTCAGGTTTTCATCGTAGTAAAAGGCATAAAAGTTGATAAACGCAATCAGCCGAGTCACATATACTTTGCTACCGTTTTTTCCAGTTTAATGAAAAACTCTCAAAAATCTATAACCAGAGTCCACTGTGCGTATTTGGTTGGTGGCGGTTGGTGGCGGTTGGTGGCGGTTGGTGGCGGTTGGTGGCTGTGAGGTAGTTTGTGGCAATTGATGGGGGGGTTGGAGGTTGTTTGTGGTGTAGTTATTTGGTGGGTGATAATAGCTGGAGTGGTTGATGGTGGTTTGTGGTGGTTTGTGGTGGGTGTTGGTGGCTTCTGGTGGTTAGTGGCAGTTATAAGTGTTTGTGGTTTACTTTCACGCCAACGCCACCAACGCCATTAGCTTGTGGTTCTTTCCCTTGTCTTCCCTGACGTCATACCAACCATTTCTGCTGCCGAAGGAATTGTGGAGTTAGATGGTGGGTGGTGGTGATGTTGTGGTGGTGGTAGTAGTGGTGATTGGTGGTGGTGGTGATGATTGGTATGGTGGTGTGGGGGAAGGGGGGGGGTGATGGTTGTGTTTAATGGTAATTGGTGGTGATTAGTGGTGATTTGTGGTGGGAATAAGTTGGTGGAGTTGGATTATTGGGAATGGTTGGATGATGATTGAAGGTATTGTGAGATTTGTTGTTGCTGGCATTTGGTGAGTGGTAGTTAGCGCATGTTACCTTTGGGTTGTGAACTACTCATCCACACCCCCACCATTAACCACCCACCCATCCACCCTCAAACCACCCATCCATCCTCAAACCACCCATCTATCCTCAAACCACCCATCCATCCTCAAACCACCCATCCATCCTCAAACCACCCATCCATCCTCAAACTACACATCCATTTTTAAACCACTCACCCATCTTTAAACCACTCACCCGCAGCTTTGTAGTTTCTGAGTGATGAATAACCACCATAAAAATTAACCACTTTCCACCATCAAAGCACCCACTCAACCCTTCACACCCATCCCCATTCACACCCATCCCCATTTACACCCACCCCCCATTCATATCCACCCCCCATTCATAACCACCCACCATTCACACCCACCCCCATTCATATCCACCCCATTCAAATCCACAGAGTTTTTGAGTCACCCTAACAGCACAAACGTTTACGTGCAAGAGCAGGTGAACGAAGTGGTAGGACAAGCCTGCAACTATATAGCGGCCCTCTGCCACTTCAGACGTGGTGGGTGGATGGTGGGTGGATGAATGGATGGTGGGTGGATGAATGGATGGTGGGTAAATGAGTTAATTGGATGGGTGAGTTGGATTGGTGAATGGATAGATAGATGGGTTCGGATGGAAGATTTGGGATGAATGTGTTTCATCAGACGTAAAATCCACCATAGACCAGCCGACCACAAGCCAATCTTTTTTCAAAACCAACCTACCACACCACAAGCCATGCCACAACACCACCACACCATCACAGGCATGCCACCACACCACCACATCACCACAGGCATGCCACCACAACACCACATCACCACAGGCATAGCTGAAGCATTCATTGCAATCCGTTCTCTCAACAAGATCACGTCTCTCCTCACCTCCCCTCACGAACAAACACGAGCCTACGCCGCTATTGCCTGTGGCTACTTCACCTACCAGCCTAACGCCCGCAGATGGCTGCTAAGGAAGTGTGCTGGTGGTTGATGAGAAGGAATGTTTGTGGAGTTAGTAGATAGTAGAATAAATTAGTTAAAGTTAGTAGAGATTAGGCTTTTTTGCCCATACACACACACACACACACACACACACACACACACACACACACACACACACACACACACACACACACACACACACACACACACACACACACACACACACACACACACACACACACACACACACACACACACACACACACACACACACACACACACACACACACACACACACACACACACACACACACACACACACACACACACACACACACACACACACACACACACACACACACACACACACACACACACACACACACACCCAAGGTTTCGACAAGACACATACCTGTTGGACGTGGTTCTCTTCTACACCAAAGACACCAAGTGCAACCCCCTTCTCATGGAGAACTGGAAGTACCTCGAATACGTGGGTCTGCCCCCCAAAGAGTTGGTGGTTTTGGGGGTGGTTTTGGGGGTGGTTTTGGGGGTGGTTTTGGGGATAGTTTTGGGGGTGGTTTTGGGGGTTGTTTTGGAGGTGGAGGGGTTTGGGGGAAGAGCTTGAAGGTTTTTGATGGTTTTGGGGGAGACTTGGGGAATGAAGTTTGAGTGGGGTTACTCAGAGAGTGAGGAGGGTTGAGGGAGTGAGTGAATGGTGGGAGTTGAACGCACGCACGCACGCACGCAGGCACACACACACACACACACACACACACACACACACACACACACACACACACACACACACACACACACACACACACACACACACACACACACACACACACACACACACACACACACACACACACACACACACACACACACACACACACGCACACACACACCCGCACACACTCACACACACAGCATGTCAAGAGGAGTGCTGATAAGGGAGAGACAGGATCAATTACTCACTGAACCACGACCGCACATCCTCACCGGCGTTCAAAACCATTTATTTTTTTTTTTTTTTAATTATACTTTTTATTAATATTTCAATTTACATTATTGTCCTTCTTCATAATTTTTCTTACTGTTTTTTCTTTTTTTTAAATAATAATTATTTTTCTTAATATTATTATTTTCATCATTATTTTTCTAATTATTTTAATTATTATTAATTTTACTTTTTAAACTTTTTGTACATTTGTTTCAATTAAACATTTTTTTTTTTCGTTTTCTATTTTTCATTCTTTGATATGTAGAATTCCTTCTTACCTATTTTTATTCCTTCCTTTCATCCTCAATCATTTCCCATGCTGAGCTGTTTCAATATCTTTCAAAAATCTTTCCTATTTTTCATTATTTTTTCATTAACTTTTCTACTAAATTGATTTTTTTAATAATAAATAATATTCATAATTAGTTTATTCAATATTCAATTATGTTTATATTTAATTGTTTTTTTGTTCTTTGAAAATATATTCTTTATCCCTCGCTAGGTGTCGCCCACCTTTACTAAACTCTCTTTATTCACCTTACACCTTACACCTTACACAACCCTCAGCAATTTGCCATAAATTTTTTTCATATCTTTTTTTCATTCTTCCATATTGTTACTTTTACTTTTTCTTCTCTTATTTTTATTGTTTTCCATACCTTCAAAAATTCTCAGCTTCTGACTGATTTTGAGTCATTGGAAAAATTATTTTACATTTTTTCAATAGTTCTCTACCCTATCTTCATTTTTTTATTTTTTATGAAATTTTCTTCTCAATAAAAACCCCAAAAACATCAATAAATGTTTAAAACTATCATTATATCCATCATTATTATTAATGTTTTTTTTATTTTTTTAATAAATTTTTTTTTTAATTTTTAAAAAAATTTTGACACAGAGACGTCGTTCTCGTTGTTGGAATTTTTCCTTCAATGAATGAGCAAATACATTATAGAGAATTCTCTTTCCATTCTACCCACCCTCATTTCAGGTGGAAGACCCATTCAGCGGTGTGGTGGGGTCGAAGACTGGAGAGGTGGATGATTTGGATGATTTAATCTACTTCATCGACCCTAACATCAAAGCTAAAAAGGTGGTGGGGTGTGGTGTGGTGAGGTGTTGTGTGGTGTGGTGTGGTGTGGTGTGGTGTGGTGTGGTGTGGTGTGGTGTGGTGTGGTGTGGTGTGGTGTGGTGTGGTGTGGTGTGGTGTGGTGTGGTGAGGTGTTGTGTGGTGTGGTGTGGTGTGGTGTGGTGTGGTGTGGTGTGGTGTGGTGTGGTGTGGTGTGGTGTGGTGTGGTGTGGTGTGGTGTGGTGTGGTGTGGTGTGGTGTGGTGTGGTGTGGTGTGGTGTGGTGTGGTGTGGTGTGGTGTGGTGTGGTGTGGTGTGGTGTGGTGTGGTGTGGTGTGGTGTGGTGTGGTGTGGTGTGGTGTTTTGGTGCTGCAACACGAACACAACTAACAACAAACACACAACACTCCCTCTATCTCCCTATACAAAAATTCCCCACATAAAAAAACACACAAACCTCCCCTCCCTTCTTCCATCCCTCTTTCCCTCCCTCCTTCTCTCCCTTTCTCCTTCCTTCCCTTCCTCCTCCCCTCCATAGCACCAGTCTATCTTTCCCAACCTGGCCTTCAGCTTATTGGAGCCCACATCCGACCAATCCGTTGAGGTCAGCGTCTCACAATACGAAAACCAATAATATTTAGTGGCTTTAACCCCTAAAAGTTTCAAAGCCTTTTTATATTTTTCTAGCGCCTAATTTTTTTATAAATAATGTCTTCCAATCTCTCCGGATTTAAAGCTACCATTATGATAATCGTGCTTGTATTGTTTTGTATCTCGTTGTTTTGTATTGTTTTCAGTTGTACTGTATTGTGTACGGTTGTATTGCTCTGTAGTTCATTTTATTGTCTTGTATTGTATTTTATTGTATCGTAGTGTAATTTTCACACTTTTTTTGTTTTTTTTTATTCTTTCTTTTTTTCATCTTATTCATTTTTTATATTTTTTCCTTACCATGCATCCCACCTTTCACTTTTGACATATTTTGTTTTCATTTCGTCTTTTTTTTATTTTTTATTTTTTTTTTAACTGTACTTTTTTCTCATTTTTTCATTCTCCATTTTTCTCATTTTTATTGTATTTTTTTCAACCTTATGTTCCTCATGATCAATTTCGTTACAAATTCTACTTCATTTTTGAAAATGCGTTCATATTTTTCAGTATTTTATTTTGTTTCAATTTATATCCAATTTTTATTATTATTCTTTTTTTCACATTTTTTCTTATACTTTTCTTTTTTTCTCATATCCTATTTTTTTCTATATATTCTTTCATATATATTCGGTTTTTCTCTCTTTTTTTCTTATTATTTTTATTCTTTTTCAAGATTTTTGTTAGCTTCTTCGAATGAACGCTTGTCTTTTTAATTTTTGTTTTTTTCTTATAACAACTCGTTTCTTTCTCAGAACACACTCATTTCTATTTCAAATTTTTTCAGAGTTTTATTCAAATTTTTTTTCTTTTTTAATTTTTCTCTTTTTTTCCCTTTTTTGATTCTTCTCTTTTTTTTTTCTTTTTTTAGTTTTTCTTTTTTTAATTTTTCTCTTTTTTTCCTTTTTGATTTTTCTCTTTTTTTTTTCGTTTTACTTCAAAGTCACCTTTTTTTAAATTCATTTTTCTACATTTTATTGAATTAAAGCTTCCCAGTTTACTGAATAAAACTCATTTAATTAAAATACCATTCACAATTTCCGTCATTTCGAGTTAATTATTAATTATTCCGAATAATTTCCGATAATGACAGAATAATTAGTAATAATTTCGTTAATAATTAATGAAATTAATTAGTTTTTCTTTTATATATTTTTTTTTGAACTTTAAAGTAAAACGTCCTTTCTTCATTTCACGTTCTTCTTTGCAGCAGACGACCTTG
>OX387259.1:2315668-2318168 GCA_947562095.1 Branchellion lobata
AAATCGAGGTTTTTCTAGTTTTAAATTTTTAGTTGAAAATTTTTATTTTTGGGTTCTCTTTAATTTTTTAGTTTTTCAATTTTTGTTTTTTAAACCTTTTTTTCTTCAATATTGCTTATTGATTCGACAAAATTTTTTAATTATTACTTGGAGTCAAAAACATTCAAAGATGGCCAACCAAAAGCTGAATTTATACGGGTCGTTTGTTTTTGTTTGTTTTTTCGTTTGTATGTTTGTTTGTTTGTTTGTTTCTTTTTTTGTTTCAACTTTTTCAAACCTACAACAATACAATATGACACACTAAAACCACACCACAACACCACACTACAAAACCACACCACAACACCACACTACAAAACCACACCACAACACCACAACACCACCACACCACAAAACCACAACACCACACCACAACACCACAAAACCGCAACACCACAACACCACAATACAACACAACAACACCACAACACCACACCACAACACCACACCATACCACAACACCACATCACACCACAACACCACACCACACCACAACAACACACCACACCACAACACAACACGACAACACCACACCACAACATCACACTACAACACAACACCACGCCACAACACCACACTAAACCACCACACCATAACACCACACCAAAGCACCACAATAAACCACCACACCACAACACCACACTACAACACCACAGTACCTTCAATTGACACATAAAAAGAGGTTAGTTAAGGTGAGCTTGAAGGCTTCAGGAAGCTTCTGAGCGTGGCACAAAGGGGCTTCGAAGTTTCAGTACAAAAAACTCATTAACTATTAATGAGGTCTAATTATAATATAATGAAGGTTAATTAGAAGTTAAATTGAACTCATTGTAATCAGGGTAAGGTTGTGAATAGCGCCTTTAAACAGTGCTAAAGAGCGCGTTACAAATATTTTGATTAGATGAAATAAGATTGAAAATAATTCATGAAATGAAGGTTAACAGGAAGATACTAAAATTACATTAGGCTTAACTGGAACTCTTTGCTTCTCAAATAGACTCAGGCCTGGGTTGGTAACATTTGAGGAGGGTTTAATGAAAAGTCATTGGAATTGGTTCAAAGTTTAATTTAAAATTTAATTGGGTTCAACTGAAAATCTAATTGGGTTCAACTGAAAATTTAATTGGGTTCAACTGAAAATTTAATTGGGTTCAACTGAAAATCTAATTGGGTTCAACTGAAAATTTAATTGGGTTCAACTGAAAATCTAATTGGGTTCAACTGAAAATCTAATTGGGTTCAACTGAAAATTTAATTGGGTTCAAGTGAAAATTTAATTGGGTTCAACTGAAAATCTAATTGGGTTCAACTGAAAATTTAATTGGGTTCAACTGAAAATCTAATTGGGTTCAACTGAAAATCTAATTGGGTTCAACTGAAAATTTAATTGGGTTCAACTGAAAATTTAATTGGGTTTAATTAAAATTTTAAATTAGTTTTACTGAAATTTAAATTGGATCTAATTGAAGTTTTTATATAGTTGATTGAAACTTAAAAACTGATTGAATATCAATTCAACCCCATTGCAACGAAGCATGATTATTTAATTAAAACCGTGCGTGGTTTCGTAGTTAATCGAGGAAGGTTGCAGATTGGGTTAGCTCTTCTTGAGTAGGTGTGCCTCTTGGCAGTCCAATAGTTAGCAAGCCTGGTTTATTGTATTCAGTAAAAGTACTATTGACACCACCCCGCACCACACCGCACCACACCAAACCACACCAAGCCACACCACACCACACCACACCACACCACACCACACCACACCAATACTACTAATAATAAGAGAAATAAAAAATTCAAAACAATAACAAAACATTGAAAAAAAGTCATAATTGAAAATTAATAAATGTAAAAAAAATATTTAAAATGAAAAAAAAAACTATAAGAAAAGAAACAACAAACCAAAACAATATATAAAACAAAAATAAGGACAAAAACATGACAACAAGTAAAAAAAACAGCAACAACAACAGCAGCAACAAAAACAAACAACAACAGCAACAAAAGCAAAAACAATAACAACGGCAACAACAACAACAATGGCAACAACAGCAAAAACAACAACAACGATTGGCAAAAACAACAACAACAACAACAACAACAACAGCAGCAATAACAACAGTTACAATAACAGTTACAACAACAACGGTATCAAAAACAACGGTAACAACAACAACAACAACAACAACAACAACAACAACAACAACGGAAACAACGGCTACAACAGTTACAACAACATGAATAACAACCAAACCAAGAAGACCAATTAATCTCCTAGCTTAGTGCAATTTTCATACAACATCAAGATCCCTTAACTGTATTTATTAATTGTTCATTTGTTTTTTTTTGTTTTGTTGTTTTTTTGTGTTTGTTTTTTTGTTTTAGTTTTATGTTTGTACTATTTTTTAAATCTTCTTGCTTTTTTAATTTAAAATCAATTTTTCATTCTTTTCCTATAATT
>OX387259.1:2323168-2328168 GCA_947562095.1 Branchellion lobata
TGTTGTTGTTTTTGTTGAAAAAAATGAAAAAAATGGAAAAAAAATGTTTGAAAGAAGTACGATGAAGTAAAGAAAATAAGAAAACAAAGAAAGAGCAAGATGAAAAATAATAAAATAGCAAGAAAAAAGCAAAAAAGAAAAAAAAATATAGAAAAAGAGAAGAAGGAGGTGAAAAAGAAAAAGAAGAATTGGAAAAGAGGAGGAGGAGGAAGAAGAAGATGAGAAATTAAGAGTGCATTTCGTGATTTGCGCCATTAAGACCTGAAGAGTTTCTAATTTTTGAGAACTTTATTCCGTTGATTTTCAGTTTTTTTTTTTCGTTTTTATTTAATTTTTTTAAATAAAAAAACTCCGTTTTTCAACTTTAATGTTCACTTTTTCAATTTTGTTTTTTATTTTTATTTTTTTATCAACTTCTTTCAAGTTTTCTTCTTATATTTATATTTTTTCACAACTAATTAAGACCATTTTTTCATTTAAAAACATCAAAAAAATAACAAAAATTTCCCAGTTTGTCATCAAAATGTTTTTTCATTTTATATAAAAAAAAACAAAACTACAAATATTCAAAATATCCCAGTGAAGCAGTATTACAAAGAAATACAATACAAACAAAAATATTATTATAGTGGCGTTAACCCCGTAGAATTTCGAGGCCACGGTATTCTATGTTATTATTTTATATTATAATAAAAAGAACATAACTTATATTTAATATTATATTACTATGATATAAAATATTTTTTTTTATTATATTGTAACAATTCAATATTAATTCATTTTTTATTCTAATAATAAAATACTGACTCGTATTTTGAATTTCAATATATACACCCCAGTATGTATGTCAGACGTCCCAGTTGCTCGCTTTGGCGCTTAAAAATTCGATGTTTTTTTATTATAACTGTTATTTTTATATCTTATTTTTCTTTCATTTTCATCATCATAATTTTTATTTTTATCATTATAATTTTTGTTTTTATCATTACAATTTTAATTTTCATCCTTATAATTTTAATTTTTATCATCATAATTTTTATTTTTATCATTATAATTTTTATTTTTCAATAAAATGAAAGAGATCCAATTAGACCCAAATTTTCGCGCCAACGTTTTTATTTTCTGGCAGGTTCAGTTACTACCCGATAAATCCATTCCACGAACTATATCAAAACAATAAAAATGACGAGAAAAAAATGTATTTTTATTTCGCGCTGAAATCATTTTTCTTCTCTTTCAATCTTTATTCGTAGTTGCATGTTATTCCAAATTAAGCTTTTTTTCAGTTGGATTTGATTTTAAATTCTTTTTTTTTTCTTTTTCTTTTTTTCATTTTTTTTCATTTTTTTTTTTAAATTTTTTTTCCAGTTCACTCTCTGTTCCAGATCGCATCTCCCCTCCGGTTCATACCCATAACTATAATAGATTTTTTTTTTCAAATTTTTTTTCCAAATTTTTTTTTCTATCCTACTTGATCTTTTCTTACCCAAAAATTATTTCATTTTGTTATGAAAAATGCATTCTGTTTCAAGTTGAAAAGTTTTTTTTCTTTTTGTTTTTTTCTTGTTTTGATGCGTTTGGTTGTTTTGAAAATTTTGTCAGGTGGATCGATAGGCAGTTTCAACTCTGTTATTACAATAAAAATAATAAAAAATGAAAAATAAAATAAAATTAATAAAAAATAATATTAATAAAAATCTAAAAAAAACAAACAAATAAATATATAAATGAGTAATAATAATAATAATAATAATAATAATAATATAATAATAATAATAATAATAATAATAATAATATTAATAATAATAATAATAATAATAATAATAATAATAATAATAATAATAATAATAATAATAATAATAATAATAATAATAATAATAATAATAATAATAATAATAATAATAATAATAATAATAATAATAATAATAATAATAATAATAATAATAATAATAATAATAATAATAATAATAATAATAATAATAATAATAATAATAATAATAATAATAATAATAATAATAATAATAATAATAATAATAATAATAATAATAATAATAATAATAATAATAATAATAATAATAATAATAATAATAATAATAATAATAATAATAATAATAATAATAATAATAATAATAATAATAATAATAATAATAATAATAATAATAATAATAGAAATAATAATAATAATAATAATATAAATAATAATAATAATAATAATAATAATAATAATAATAATAATAATAATAATAATAATAATAATAATAATAATAATAATAATAATAAAATAATAATAATAATATCGAAATAACAATAGAATTTCGAAAGAAAAATTTTAAATGGTGAGAGATAAAAATAATAAAATTCATATTAACAACATCAAAAATAAAAATAAAATAATAAACATGAAAGAATAATAAACACAATTACCACAACATAAAAATGATAATGAGACTGACTATAAAAAATATTTGTGTGATAACCACAAAATAAAATAAAAATTATAAACCAAACATAAAATAAAAATAATAATCACAACATAAAAACAATAATAATAATCAAAACATAAAAACAATAATAATAATCACAACATAAAAATAATAATAATAATCACAACATAAAAATAATAATAATAATCACAACATAAAAATAATAATATTAAAAAAAAAAATAAATATTTGAATAACCAAAAAATAAGATAAAAATGATATCCACAACATAAAAAAATAATAATAACCACAAATTGAAAAAATAATAATAACTAAAACATAAAAATAATAATAATAGTAACATAAAAACATCGTTAAATAGCCAAAATGTAGAATAATAAGAAAAACCACAACATGAAAAATAAAAACGACAACATGAAAATAAAAACCACAACATGAAAAAAAAACCACAACATGGAAAATTAAAAACCACAACATGAAAAATAAAATCCACAACATGAAAAATAAAAACCACAACATGAAAAATAAAAACCACAACATGGAAAATAAAAGCCACAACATGAGAAATAAAAACCACAATATGAAAAATTAAAACCACAATTAAAAACTACTAAAATCGAGGTTATAAGAAGGTAATAGTTACTACAATTAAAAAAAAATAAAAACTAAAACAAGGAATTAATAATAAATAAAATAATAAAATAATAATAACTACAATAATAAAATAATAATAACAATAAATACTCAATAAAAACTACGATAAAATAAATAGCTGAAAGAAAACAATAATAATAACTGATATAAAAATAGTATGTGAGAATAATCATAATAATAATTACCCGAGTTTACCTTCAAAAGATTTCTGATGAATATTCAACATTAGCTCTATATTTGGAGAAAAAAAATGCCTTCAAAAACTGTACTAACTCACAGTTCAAAAAAAAAAAAATGAATTGCTTTGTTCCAAAGTATAAATATTACTTTTGAAAAACAAAATTAATCTTTAAAAAAAAACAAAATTGAAATTTGAAAAAAAAATAAATTAATATTTAAAAAAAAAACTAAATTATTTTTTTTTGAAAAACCAAATAAATATTTCAAAAAAAGGAAAAAGTTTTTTAAAAAAACAAAATGAGTTCTTTTAGTTCAAAAAAATTTTGGAAAAACAACTTAATTTTTTTCAGAACATAATAATTTTTTTCCAAAACAATTTTTTTCCTAAAACAATTTTTTTTCTAAAACAATTTTTTTTCAAAACAAATTAATTTTTTTCAAAACATGATATAACGTCGTTGTTCCCTTCAAACGTTTTGAGTTCAATATTGACCCAAAAACATAACATCACAGCTCTGAGACTATTAATAAAAAAACCATTTTTTATTTAATTTTCTTTATCACATTTTTTTTTAATTTTTTTGTTTTTTTTTTAAATTTCCCTCCTTTTATTTTTAACATCTCGATGTATTATCCCACCCTCTGATAACACACAGCCACACTTTCTCATTTCTCACCAGCAACTCTAGATGAAACCAATAAGCTCACCACTCTCTCCTAACGAAGTCTTTCCCTCTTGACTTGCTTCCTACTTAATAAAACGCTTCTTTCTCCTTTTTGATTCAATCATCTGCAAGCTGACAAATTCTCGTTCTTACAGACCACTTTTCCTACTTCTTATAAAACCGCACAAGTTCTTCTAATAAAGCCTCCGACCTATGGAACTCTCTTTCACACAACCTCCGATCGTCAACTGATGAAGTTTTGTTAACTACCAAAAACTCACCTTTTCGGAGACCTCTCTCCAATACAATACAAGACAATACATTACAATACAAACACTAATATTATTATAGTGGCATTAACCCTGTAGAGTTTCAAGGCCACTCAAACGTAAACTTTACTTGATCCTACACGCCTCTGAGGCAACCTAGCTTGCAAATTGTGCGCTAGAATAATATATATATATTAATGAATAAATAAACTCATTTATTCATTCATCTATCTCTTCATCTATCCATTCATTCATTCATCTAATCATCAATTTATTCATCCATTCATCCATCTATCCATCCATCTATCCATCCATTCATTCGTCTATCCATCCATCCATTCATTCACCTACTTATTCATCCATTCATTCATTCATTTATCCATCCATTCTTCCATCCATCTATCCATCCATCTATTCATCTAGCCATTTATCCCTCCATTCGTCCATCCATTCATCTATTCATTCATCCATCCATTCATCCATCCTTTCATCCATTCATTCATCCATCCATTCATCCATCCATTCATCCATCCATTCATCCATCCATTCATCCATCCATTCATCCATCCATTCATCCATCCATTCATCCATCCATTCATCCATCCATTCATCCATCCATTCATCCATCCATTCATCCATCCATTCATCCATCCATTCATCCATCCATTCATCCATCCATTCATCCATCCATTCATCCATCCATTCATCCATCCATTCATCCATCCATTCATCCATCCATTCATCTATTCATTCATTCATCCATTCATCCATCC
Organism: Branchellion lobata; assembly: GCA_947562095.1. NCBI lineage: Eukaryota > Metazoa > Annelida > Clitellata > Hirudinida > Piscicolidae > Branchellion > Branchellion lobata. The sequence goes on from OX387259.1 coordinate 2,328,154, forward strand.
AATCATCCATTCATC
>OX387259.1:2340668-2348168 GCA_947562095.1 Branchellion lobata
ACTAGTGACAAAAATGTGTTGTTAATACATTATATAAATAATAATAATATATTATCATTAAAAAATTGTATCATAATAAATATGTAATAATAATAATGAAAGATATTAATAATGATTATCATTATTTTCAACAAAAAAACTAAAAAATGAATTCAAAATAACAAAAAAACAATTTGAAAACTACATTAACAAAAAAACAATTTAAAAACAATTATAATAGTAACAAAAAAAACAAAAATTTAACGAATTTATGAAAATAATAATAAAAAGTAACGGTTTTAAATCCGTTAATAACGCTGTTCTCTTAGCTACAGAGGCGCCCCATATAACGGACGAATTCTTGAGAAGAATTTGGAAGATTGTCTGGTATCTATCTTTGTCTTTTTGTACTTCACTTTCTATTATTATTATTTTTATTTTTATTTTTATTTTTATTTTTATTTTTATTTTTATTTTTATTTTTATTTTTATTATTACTTATTTATTTATTTTTTTTATTATTTATATTATTTTTTATTATTATTATTATTATTATTGTTGTTGTTATTATTATTACTTTTATTCACTTTTTGTTGTTATTATTATTACTTTTATTCACATTTTGTTGTTATTATTTTTGTTGTTTTCGTTATTGATGTTGTTGTTGTTTTTATTGTTGGTTTTTGTTGTGTTTGTTTATATCATTGTTAATAATTTTATTTTTGTTTTATCATTATTGAGGTCCTTTACTATTTGATAGTTGTATTTGTTTTGTTTATTGTTTCTTCTTTGTTTGTTTCTTCCTTTTTTGTTAATTAATTTATTTCTGTTTTTTTCCATTATTTTTGTTTCTCATTGTTTCTTTTTTGTTTTTTTATTCGTCTTATTTGATTTTTCACTTTTGTTGTTTAATTTTTGTTTTTATTTTTATTATTCTCTCATCCCGTATTACCTTCTCTGATTTTTAAATTTTTTTGATCTGATTCTCGCCCGTTCTTTTTTTCATCTTTAAAGCTTTTTTGCATTAAAGCGTTTTTTTGTGTTGATTTTTTTTTCTCCAATTTCACTTTTTTTTTGTTTCACAAGTGTTTTTGTGAGTTCAAATTTTTCATAACCTTTAGAATTACATTTTTCAATATTTTTTTGTCATTTTTTGATTTTTTTTTTCATTTTTACAATTTTTTTAATCATTTTGCTCATAAGCTAGAATAGACTTCCGTTTTTTAAGAATATTTCAGTTTTGTATTCAACATCATAAACCAAAAAAATGTTCCTATGAACATTGTTTATCGTCTTTTTTAATCTCTTTTGTTGTTTTGTTATTTATTCTTTTGCTGAGTTATTTTTTTATTTTATTTATTGTTCATGAGTTTTTTTAAATTCATTGAGTGATGTTTTATGGCATCATTCGTGGTTTAAATCATTTTTTTTCATATATTTTTTTGTAATATTTTTTTTACTTCTAGTTCATATTTTTATTGACAGTTTCTTTTTCCGTTTTTGTTTTTTTTTGTTTTTTCAAAACTCATCATTGTTTCCTCCACAGTTTTTCAACAGGTGCTTGTACAAATAAATTATTCTGCGTCGGTATAGCTCATCATCATCATCATCATCATCATCATCATCATCATCATCATCATCATCATCATCATCATCATCATCATCATCATCATCATCATCATCATCATCATCACCATCACCATCATCATCATCATCATCATCATCATCATCATCATCATCATCATCATCATCATCATCATCATCATCATCATCATCATCATCATCATCATCAGCATGAATGAGCAGATAGATAAAGGGTTGGACAACCAGATGAGTTAGGGCTTGGGTGACCTGACCAGCCTTCAAAGCTATTTTTAGAAAGTCTATAAATAGGACACGGACGAGAAAGATTTCAGTTAACAGAATACGATTGGTTTTAAACTGACATACATCGTCTGTTCCTCCATTCAATTTCTTCTTTTTTTCAACTTTTTACGCCTACATTTCACTACTTTTTTCTTTTATTTTCATATTCTTTTTCATTTTCATCATTATTATGATTATTATTATTATTATTATTATTTATTTTTTTTTTTTTTTTCATTTTTTATTATTATTTTTTTTTTTTTAAATAATTTTATTTATATTATTATTATTATTATTTTTATTATTATTATTATTATTATTATTATTATTATTATTATTTTTATTATTATTATTATTATTATTATTATTATTATTATTATTATTATTATTATTATTATTATTATTATTATTATTATTATTATTATTATTATTATTATTATTATTATTATTATTATTATTATTATTATTATTATTATTTTTACTATTATTATCATTATTTTGCACTTTTCAATGTATTATTATTTTTTGCTTTTGCAGTTTTCATTTTTTATTATTTTTTTCTGCAGTTATCAATTTTTATTATTATTCATTTGCAATTTTCTAAATCTTTTTATTTCTCATTTTGCTTTTTTTCAATTTGTAAATTAGTATAAAAAAAACTAAATTTACTCAACATGCTCCATCATACGTCTTTGGCCTTGGAACTTCCAAAGCACTGCAGCGATCTTTCCAATCAAATAATCTTTGCAATCATCCACTTTTCTCATTTTTCATGTTTTTTTAAAACCTTTTTTGATATTTTTTTCTATTTTGCTACTTATTTCGTATTTTTAAATTAAAAAAAAAATTTTGTACATCTTTTTCTCTGCTTTTTTTTCATATTTTTTTCTTTTTGGTTTTCTCAAATAAAATTTAATTTTTTAATTCTTTTCTTTTCATGTCAATCATTTTTCAACCTTCATTCATCGGTTTTCCATTTCATTCCAATTGAAAATCTATTTTTCTGTTTTTATGATTTAAAAAATTTTCATCTTTCATTCATTTTTCTCTTACATTTCAAATTTTTATTTTTTTTCAATATTTTTATATTTCATACCATATCGTTTAATTACTAGTGTATCATTTTTTTCTTTTTTCTTTTTTTTATTTTTTTATTTTGTTTTTTCTATTTTGCAATACCATTTTCTAGTATAATTTTCATCCATATTCCATTTTTTTTATTTTGTTTTGAAATTGAATTGAAAATATTCATTTTGTTTCTGGACGTCCAGAGGCCTTCTTCTTCAGTGGTCGTTTATCTGGCCATTCATGAACTAGTGTAGAAATAATTCTAAAACCGCGCCAAAATTAATTGAACAGTGTATTCTGCAACAAAATCAGTTTTTCTTTCAAACCATTTTTTCTCTGAAAAAATAATTTTTTTTAAATAGAATTTTTTCTCGGAAAAGTAATTTTTTTCTTTCAAAACCATTTTATTTTCGGATATATTTTTTTATTTTTCGAAACCATACATTTTTTTCTTCGGTAACATGTTTTTTTATCAAAAATTGTTTTTTTTTTTTTCAATATTCAAACAAAAATGCTCATTCTGAAATCTCCTCCGGACATATAATTTCAAAAATACTGCAAAAAACTTAAAAAAAACTCTGCAAAAACGCAATGGAAGTTATTTTGTGAATATGTGTTTTATATGTAAAATTTTCAACAAGTTTTTATACCCTTTCTATATTTATTTTATTTTTTTTTAATTTTGTTTTTTTTTTCTAATAATTCAAATTTTTTTTTATAATTTTAATTTTTTAAATAATTTTACTTTTTTAAATAATTTTACTTTTTTTTTAATAATTTAAAATTATTTTTCTTAAAATATTAAAAAAAAAATTTCACATAAAATTTCCTATAATTATTTTTTATAAAAGTTTTCAATAATTATCTTAAATTTAAGTTTAAATTAATTATTAACTTCATTTTTTTCTGGATATTTTAAATAAATACTAAATTAATATTTAAATTTGAAAAGCAATCAATATTTCAAATAAACATTATGTTCCAAATAAACCCTAAAATAATATTCTGAATAAATATCCCTCGAAGCCACTGAGGGGATGACAGATGAAAGCCAATGATTAGACAATAAATCATTTTTTAAGATTTAAAAATTCTCTCCAACTAAATCCAAGAGGTTGAGCTTTCGTTGCACTAAGAAATTGATTTAAAAATATCTTCAAAACCATAAAGCTATCAGGAAAGGGCGAGTCAAACGGAGACGCTTTTCATTAACAAAACTGATTTTTAAGCATTTTTGGGTGCTTATTATTTTTCAAACTCAATGTGAAATTTTAGGCACTGACCTCCACAAGCTGCACTCAGAATCCCATTTCGAAGTTTCATAACTCAGTTGTTTTCATCAATATACAATACTCTAATATACAAAATTCCAGTATATAATATTCCATTATACAAACTTCTAACATACAACTTTCCAACATACAACATTCCAATATACAACATTCCAACATACAACTTTCCAACATACAACATTCCAATATACAACATTCCAACATACAAACTTCCAACATACAACATTCCAACATACAACTTTCCAACATACAACTTTCCAACATACAACATTCCAACATACAACTTTCCAACATACAACTTTCCAACATACAACATTCCAACATACAACTTTCCAACATACAACTTTCCAACATACAAATTTCAAATATACAACATTCCAACATACAACTTTCCAACATACAACATTCCAACATACAACTTTCCAACATACAACTTTCCAACATACAACATTCCAACATACAACTTTCCAACATACAACTTTCCAACATACAACATTCCAACATACAACTTTCCAACATACAACTTTCCAACATACAACTTTCCAACATACAACTTTCCAACATACAACTTTCCAACATACAACTTTCCAACATACAACTTTCCAACATACAACATTCCAACATACAACTTTCCAGCATACAACTTTCCAACATACAACTTTCCAACATACAACATTCCAATAAACAACTTTCCAACATACAACTTTCCAACATACAACTTTCCAACATACAACATTCCAACATACAACTTTCCAACATACAACTTTCCAACATACAACTTTCCAACATACAACATTCCAACATACAACTTTCCAACATAAAACTTTCCAACATACAACATTCCAACATACAACATTCCAACATACAACTTTCCAACATACAACTTTCAAATATACAATTTCTTTCAAATAGATCATTCCCCCATAAATTTTTCAATATGAGTTTTTCATAATCTTTCAAACACATACCTTTCGTGAATCAAAACTTTAACTTATCAAAAAAATGAATTCAAACGCTAAGTGTTTCTGATTAATAATTTTTTTATTTTTTTATTTACAAAAAAACAAACAAAAAATTTTTTTTTAAATCAAGCGAATTTCGAACGTGCTTGGTTTTTTTTCTCGATGTTTTGATTCAGGCATTTTGTGTTTTTGAAAATATCGTTTTTCAGACGAGAATGCGAAAAAGTTTAAAAGTGAAATTGAGCTTTTAGTTTGAAGCTCAATTTCAAAAACAATAAGTTACGAATAAAAAAAATTGAAAAAATTGCGTAAAAAAAACTTGAAAATAGTTTTGAATGAAGTTCAAAAGTTTTGACAAAAAAGCAAACAAAAAAACTGAAATAAACAAAAACAAAAATAAAAACAGAGAAAAAAATGTTAAAACAACAAAACAAACTGAATAAACAAAGATTAAAACAGCAAAACAAAATAAAAAACAGAAAAACGAAAAAAAGATTAAATAAAATGAAACTTTACACACAAAAAAGCCAGTGGTTACTCCCATTAGCTTCATCACCAGCCATTTTGATTTCTTTTTTTTTCATTTTTTTTTCGTTATTTTTTTCTTTTTTTTTCAATATTTTTTTTCATTTTGAAATTCTAAACTTCCCTTTTCATTTTTTTCTCCATTAAGTTGTTTTTTCTAATTTTTCCGCTTACTTTAAAACTTCTACTTTCAACAAAAAAACAGTTTTCCCAATGACTTTTATTTTTCAAAACTTGAATATCAATTTTCAAAAGTTTTGTTCTTGGAATTATTTATTCCATCTTGGAAATTTAAAAACAAAAAAATTAGCTTTCAGAAGAGGAAATCATAGAAGGATTTCTGCATACAGCTTTTAAAACATTCAAAAAAAACTCAAATTGATTTTTTTTGAAAAACATTTGAAAAACTCATCGTATTTCAAATCTTTTTTGATTTTTTCATTTCTCCAAACTTACATTTTGTTACTGATAGTTTGTATTTTTTTTTTCATAATTTAAAATTATCTAAATTTGTATTTTTCTAATTTTATCGTCGGTGGCTTGATCCAATCTCATGATTTTCTTTTTTTGCATTAAATTCGGAACTCACGTAAAAAATGAAAAAAAGTTAAAAAACACATCGAAGATTTGCTGTTTTATTTTCAGTAGCCTTTAAACGACACTCTTCTTACAAGGAAAACATCACTCAGTTCAGTAGTAGTAGTAGTAGTAGTAGTAGTAGTAGTAGTAGTAGTAGTAGTAGTAGTAGTAGTAGTAGTAGTAGTAGTAGTAGTAGTAGTAGTAGTAGTAGTAGTAGTAGTAGTAGTAGTAGTAGTAGTAGTAGTAGTAGTAGTAGTAGTAGTAGTAGTAGTAGTAGTAGTAGTAGTAGTAGTAGTAGTAGTAGTAGTAGTAGTAGTAGTAGTAGTAGTAGTAGTAGTAGTAGTAGTAGTAGTAGTAGTAGTAGTAGTAGTAGTAGTAGTAGTAGTAGTAGTAGTAGTAGTAGTAGTAGTAGTAGTAGTAGTAGTAGTAGTAGTAGTAGTAGTAGTAGTAGTAGTAGTAGTAGTAGTAGTAGTAGTAGTAGTAGTAGTAGTAGTAGTAGTAGTAGTAGTAGTAGTAGTAGTAGTAGTAGTAGTAGTAGTAGTAGTAGTAGTAGTAGTAGTAGTAGTAGTAGTAGTAGTAGTAATAGTAGTAGTAGTAGTAGTAGTAGTAGTAGTAGTAGTAGTAGTAGTAGTAGTAGTAGTAGTAGTAGTAGTAGTAGTAGTAGTAGTAGTAGTAGTAGTAGTAGTAGTAGTAGTAGTAGTAATAGTAGTAGTAGTAGTAGTAGTAGTAGTAGTAGTAGTAGTAGTAGTAGTAGTAGTAGTAGTAGTAGTAGTAGTAGTAGTAGTATTAGTAGTAGTAGTAGTAGTAGTATTAAAAGTAGTAGTAGTAGTAGTAGTAGTAGTAGTAGTAGTAGTAGTAGTAGTATTAATAGCGTTTCCAGGAAGCACTGGCTGGTAATGAAGGCAACTTAACTACGTACTCAATGCTTTCTGTGCCAATTAATGCTTGCTGGAAAAATATCGGAGTCACAAAATCGAAATACATAAAGATCTTCAAATCGAATCAATTGAAAATCCTACTTGAAAATCGAATTCACAATCGAATCAATTTCAAATCGAAAGTCATAATCGAAAGTCACCAAGTTTCTTGCTTTGAAGGTGGTTCAGAAAGCATGCTATGGTATCAATAGGTATTTGATACGGTTGTATTGATACTATTTCCTATAGGGGACTTTTCATATCTTTCTCAATTGAAAAGTTTCAAAACGTCTTTTTTTGATCAACTTCGCT
>OX387259.1:2355668-2358168 GCA_947562095.1 Branchellion lobata
CTATAATTGTGTGTTTGTGTAAATCTGTGTGTATATGTGTGAATGTGTGTGTATTTGTGTGAGTGTGTTTGAATACGGCTTGTGTATAATTTATTTTTGAACGCCTTGAATTCAATGGGTTAACTTGGGTACGGGTGTGTGTGTGTGTGTGTGTGTGTGTGTGTGTGTGTGTGTGTGTGTGTGTGTGTGTGTGTGTGTGTGTGTGTGTGTGTGTGTGTGTGCGTGTGTGTGTGTGTGCGTGTGTATGTGTGCTCAATGCACTCATTGAGAATAATCACCTAAGGAAAAAGTAAATTTACGAGTTAAAAATTCAGATAAAATCTTCAATCATTTGTGCATAGCTGTGCTGGTAAGCAGAATAATAATTATTATTATTATCATCATCACCATCATTTTTTTCATTCTCGTTTTCTTTTTATTAAAAATTTCTTTTTTTTTTTTTTTTTTTTTCTTTCATATACTTTTCTTTTTTATTTCCTCTCCTTTCTTTCGTTTTCTTCCCGTACATCATCTTCTTTCTTTTCTTTCCCGCCTTGTTTGATGAAACGTTCAGTGTACGTGATAAAGTCTATACACATTCACACCCATAAACACCTCCATCCCTGATCAACTTACTCAACTTCACAGATAAGGAGTCCCGCCAAGTTAGCAAGGTCGTCTGCAGAGGATCGTAACTATTTCACCATTATCCTCCATCCTCTTCCTCCTCTTCATCATCTTTCCATCATCATTGTTCTTTTCTTCTTTTCTATTTTTTTCCCGTTATTTCGATCCTTCTTTCCTCAGTCTCCTTCCCTTCATCTTCTTCCTCCTCTTCTTCATCTTCCCCCATCATCATCTTCTTCTCCTTTCTCACCTTTTCATATATTTTTTCCACTACTTCCTCCTTTTTCCTTATTTCTTTTTCAACGCTTCTTCGCTTTTTTCCTCTTCAGCATCCTTTTCATTTCTTGTTAACACCATCACCAACTTTTCAATTTTCTCTAAGCGTTTTTTTATTTCTTACATAATTCATTTGTTTCCAATCTCAATCTTTTTTTCTTTTTTTCTACTTTTTTTTTTATAACCATTTCTTCATCTCTTCATCTTCCAGTTCATCATTATTCTTCTACCCTAACCTTCTTCTTCTTCTCCCACCCACCCTTCCATCCTCCTCACCGCTTTCCCGCCTCGTCTTTTCAGTCTTCCCATACCTTCAACATTTTTCTCTCCTCCTCCTCCTCTTCCTCCTCTTCCTCCTCCTCCTCCTCTTCCTCCTCTTCCTCATCCTCCTCCTCTTCCTCCTCCTTTTCCTCACTCCGATGATAAGCACCAATGATCAGTACACAAGCCACTCCAGCAGTTCCACCTGCAGAGTGTGTGGAGGAGCCGCCTCCGGATTCCACTATGGAGTCGACTCTTGCGAGGGATGCAAGGTACCTACTTTTTTTTTCGTTTTTTTAAGTTTTTTTCTTCTTATTCATAGTTCATTTTTCTTTTTTTTCATAGTTTTTTTTCCTTTTTTTTCATAATTTTTTTTGTTTCGTTTTTTAATATAATTTTTTTATAGTTTGTCCAATGACTCTGACATTTGAAAAAAATCTTTTTTTTTAATTTTTTTCAAGGAATTTTCAGTTATTGTTTTTTTTTCATTCAAAAATTATTTTCAATGATTTCCACGTTGTTTCAATTAGCGATTTTTTAAATCGGTACTTTTCACCATTTTGACTTTTCTTTTTTTGCTTCAATAAAAAAAAAACTCATTTCTAATTTTTTTTCAATTTTTTTTTTATTTTAATTTTTTTTTTATTTCAATTTTTTTTTTAATTTCATTTTTTTAATATTTTTACTCTAATTTTTTTCTATTTTGTTTCATTTTTCTTAATTTTTCAGTTTATTTATTTATTCACCCCTATACAACCCATTCAAAGCTCCAACAGCTCTTTTTTCAACCACCCACCCACCCAGCAACTCTTTCTACTTAATACTCAAAATCTTTCCAGTCAGTCTAAACACCCACCCACTCCACTCAAGTCTAAACACCAATCACTCCCCCACCCCTCCAAGTCTAAGTCCCCAAACCACCCACCCCCCAAAACCACCCACCCCCCAAAACCACCCACCCCCCAAAACCACTCACCCCCCAAACCACCCACTCCCAAAACCATTCACCTCCAAATCACCCACTCACAAAACCACCCACCCCCAAAACCACCCACTCACTAGGGGTTTTTCAGGCGGTGTTTCACGCAAGGGTTGAACAGTAAGTGCACCAATGAAGAGAAGTGTGACATTACCCCTCTCAGCAGGAACTCTTGCCAGTTCTGTAGACTCAAAAAATGCATCAGCGTCGGAATGTCCAAAGAAGGTTGGAAGCTTTTGGGGTTTTTTAAGAGTTTGGAAAAAATTTTGTGGGGTTTTGAAAAGTTTTGAGGGGTTTTGTTGGGTTTCAGAAGGTTTTGTAGAGTATTCGGAGGTATTGGGGAATTTGGGGGGTTTTGGGGGGTTTTTGGGGGGTTTT
>OX387259.1:2370668-2383168 GCA_947562095.1 Branchellion lobata
CCACAACAACAGCAACATCTAAAGCTACTTCGATATGACTCCCAAGAATACAAACATCTAGCCCTCAACGAAAGCTATCGTCAAAACAAAAACATCTCTAGCAACCACAACGATTTCAGCCTTATTGGCCACACTAGCCACAACAACCACACAAGCCACAACAATCACAAATCGCTAGACCGACTCAATAGCTTAAGCTACGTGGGTAGTAATGCGTTTGTAGACGACAAAAACATCTTTACAGCCACCACCGCCACCAGCGACCACACGTCGGTCAGCCTTTTCAACCATCTCAAAGTCGACAGCGACGACACGAAGCCACCGAGAGCCACTTTTTTCACTTCGCCCATTTCCATTCTTCCTTCCTCCATCCTTCCCTCCACCCTTCTCTCCTCATCCATATTCGCCTCTTCCTCCCATCATCCTCTCAGTCCTAACAACTTCTCGGCGTTTTCAAAACCCAACAAACTCAAGAGGACAATTTCACAACAACAGCCACAACAACAACAATTACAACAACAACAATTACAACAACAACAACAACAGCAACAGCAACAGCAACAACAACAACAACACTCCAAACAATTATCACTCGTACAAAACCTCACGGATGCAGACAAACACACGTACAAGCAGAAACACTCGAGGAAACTACTCACCTCATCCGTCAACATCCATCACGACGAACTCGACTACTCCAAAGTCAAACAAGAAATCGACATCAACAGGTTTTGAAAATTTTCATCATTTAACACAGTAGTTAATTGGAATGATTAATTTCAAAATGCCAAAGAATAAATAATTAAAGAATTCCAAAGATTAATTAATTTTAAAATCCAAAGATTAATTAATTTTAAAATGCCAAAGAATAACTAATTAAAGAATTCCAAAGAATAAATAATTAAAGAATTCCAAAGAATAACTAATTAAAGAATTCCAAAGAATAACTAATTAGGAATCTCACAAAATTTATTAAGTGAAGATTGCTCAAACTTAGATAATTAAATATTGACCAAAACTAATTAATTTGAAAGTTGCCATAATGGGTTACTTAATTTAAAAGTTACCATAATGAATTATTCAATATTTATTTTTCCACTGGTCATTACCTTCTCAATCATTGGATGCCCCACTGATTTTCTTCTATTTCACACTTGGTTCCTTATTAACATTAGTTTCAAGGTAACATTTTTTTAACAATTAAACGCAAATTTTTTTATATTTATTTTTTTATTTTTCAATAATTCTTTCAAATAAGACTCATTTAATTACTTAAATTGTCTTTTGAGTTATACAATACGATACAATACAATACAATACAACACAATACAATACAATGCAATACAATACAATACAATACAATACAATACATTACAATACAATACAATACAATGCAATACAATACAATACAATATAATGCAATACAATACAACACAATACAACACAATACAATACAATACAATACAATACAATACAATACAAAACAATACAATACAATACAATACAATACAATAAAATACAATACAATACAATACAATACAATACAGTACAATAAAATAAAATAAAATACAATACAATACAATACAATACAATACAATACAATACAATACAATACAATACAAAAACGAATATTATCATAGTGGCATTAACCCCGTAGAGTTTCGAAGCCACAAGTTATAATTAGTTAATTAAAATGATGATTAATAAATAAATAAATAAAATTTTATTTTTCATTTCATACTCATCAAGTTTAACTGCCTCTAGCAACTACTGTGCATTGTGTACAATAATAATATTGTCATTATCGTTTGTTTATTTTAATCCTTTTTTAACATAAAATGATGATAATAACACTGAAAGTAATAATTAATAATTTAAATATTAATAATGGAAAAAATAATTTAAAAAAAATTAAAATAAATTTTTAAAAAATAATTTTATTTATTTTTTAATTTATTGTATTTTCAATCAAGTTTCAACTTGGGTAATGCTTAAGCAGCCTCTAAAAGGAATTCTCACGAATTCAAGGCTTGAATTTCACGCTGTGTAAGAAGTTATGCATGGTTTTAATGGATTATGGGCCTTCGTTGTATGTTTGGTTGTATGTTTGTGTGTATGTATGTATGTTTGGTTGGGTGTTTGGTTGTGTGTTTGGTTGTGTGGTTGGTTGTATGGTAGGTTGTTTGGTTGGTTGGATGACTGGTTGTATGGTAGGTTGGATGGTTGGCTGAATGGCTGGTTGGATGGATGGTTGGATGGTTGGTTGGAGAGTGGGTTGTTTGATTGTTTGGAGGTTTTCCTATAGTACGGTGATCCAGTCAATTAGAAATTCTGTTTTTTCATATTTATTTTTATTAGTTTGCTTTTTGTGTTTGTTTGTGTGTTTGTCTATATGTTTTTATTTTTTTGTGTGTATGTTTTTTTGTTTGTTTGTTGGTCTGTGTGTGTGTGTGTTTCATATGTTTCTTTCTGTGTTTTGTGTGTGTTTGTTCTTGTTTGTGTGATTGTTTGTGTGGTTATTTGTCTGAATGTGTTTTTTCTTGTTTGTGTGATTGTTTATGTGGTTGTTTGTGTGGTTCTTTGTCTAAATGTGTTTGTCTGTGTGTTTATCTGTTTGTTTTTTTGTATGTTTATTTGTTTGTTTGTTTGTTTGCTTTTTAAAAATGGAATCATCTCCACTCAATTATGAGGCTACATTATGATATCGCCTCCGTATAAAGTTCATTCAGCTAACTATTGGCCCCTACCTCCATAAATCCTATCCATTCATAATTAAAAGGTTTTATTCTTTTTTTAATTTGATTTTATTTCAACTTCTGCAAAGTTTTTTTTCGACCTCCAGCATAATTTTTTTAATTTTTCAAAAAAATGTTTCAAGTTTTTCAAATAAAAGCTTTTTACATAGAATATTTTTTTAAATATTTCGAATAATTTTTTAATAAGTTTTTAAATAATTTTTTAAACTTTTTTATTTAATGTTTTTTTTTCTTTTTTTTATCATTTTTCCTTTTCTCAAGGCAACATCCATCAATTTTCTCGAAAAAAGATTTTTCTTTTTTTTTTCTTATTTACTTTTCTTCAATTTTTTGTCTGTTTTTCTTCATTTCAATGTACTTCTGACATTTTTATGCGATTTAACTAATCCTACACACAAATCATGTATTTCAAAACCTATTTTGATTCTTAATTCAATTTTTTTAATTTCATTTTAAAAATTTCAAACCTTATTCAAAATTTTTAACATTTTTTTATGTTTTAAATTTTAATAAAATTCCCAAATTTTATTTTAAAACGTTTAACCTTAGTTAAAAAAAAATTTTTGTTAATACGAAATTTTTTTCAATTTTCTCATTTTTGCACTCAAATATTTAAATTTTTATAAGATTTCTAATTTTTCACTAATTTTACAATTTTTAACTAATTAAAAAAAATTTTTCAACTGTACAAAGACTTTTTCAAGTTTGTGAGGTTTTACTCGATTATAAATGTGTGTAATGGTTATAACTGATGGATTATCATTCACATCCTCATCCTTGTCATATCTTGTCACATCCTCATCCTAGTCATATCTTGTCATATCCTCATCTTTGTCATATCTTGCCATATCCTCATCCTTGTCATATCTTGTCATATCCTCATCTTTGTCATATCTTGCCATATCCTCATCCTTGTCATATCTTGTCATATCCTCATCCTTGTCATATCTTGTCACATCCTCATCCTAGTCATATCTTGTCATATCCTCATCCTAGTCATATCTTGTCACATCCTCATCCTTGTCATATCTTGTCACATCCTCATCCTTGTCATATCTTGTCATATCCTCATCCTTGTCATATCTTGTCATATCCTCATCCTAGTCATACCTTGTCACATCCTCATCCTTGTCATATCTTGTCACATCCTCATCTTTGTCATATCTTGTCATATCCTCATCCTTGTCATATCTTGTCACATCCTCATCCTTGTCATATCTTGCCATATCCTCATCCTTGTCATATCTTGCCATATCCTCATCCTTGTCATATCTTGTCATATCCTCATCCTAGTCATACCTTGTCATATCCTCATCTTTGTCATATCTTGTCATACCTTGTCACATCCTCATCCTTGTCATATCTTGTCATTTCCTCATCCTAGTCATATCTTGTCATATCCTCATCCTAGTCATATCTTGTCATATCCTCATCTTTGTCATATCTTGTCATACCTTGTCACATCTTCATCCCAGCAGTGAGTCGCTGTTGCTGAAAACCTCATCCAATCCCTTCTATCTTTTCAACACTCCCTTCCACAACAACAACAACAACAATGTTTTCAACAACAACAACAACGTTCTTCACAACATCAACAGTCCTCTTCTCAACAAAAACAACAACTTCACAACACTTTCCTTGAGCAACTATCCTTTCTACGACCGAGACAACGACGATGACGACAACAATAGCAGCAACAACAACAACAACAACACCCTTATAAACTACACCACCTCCAGCCACAACCCTTCCGACTTCAACGCCACCACCACAACCACCCCCTACTCTTCCACCACACCCTTTTCTTCCCCCTACTCCACCTCCACCACCTTTCACACCACCGTTTTCCGTCAATCACCCAACGAAAAGACCACCCTCATCCTCAACCCTTACCACCGTCCTGTCAACCTCTGCATGGAGGGAGTCAGAGGACCTTACACCTTTAAAGACCTTGACATCATTAACAATGTTGGTGGTTAAGGATGGGTGGGTAGGTGGGTGGATGGATAGGTGGATGGATGGGTGGGTGAGTGGGTGGATTGATAAGTGGATGGATAGGTGAATGGATGGGTGGGTGAGTGGGTGGATGGATAGGTGGATGGATGGGTGGATGGATGGGTGGGTAGATGGATGGGTGGATAGATGGATGGGTGGATGGATGTGTGGGTGGATAGGTGGATGGGTGGGTGAGTGGGTGGATGGGTGGGTGGGTGGATGGATGTGTGGGTGAATGGATGTGGGGGTGGGTGGATGTGTGAGTGGGTGGATGAATAGGTGGTTTAGTGGTTAGGTGGTCTGAAGGGTGGGTGGTTTAGTGGGTGTGTGGTTTAGTGAGTAGGTGGTTTGAGGGGTGGGTGGGTGATAGGGTGGATGGTTGTGTAATTGGATGGCAGGACGAAGCTGGAAATGGATTGATAAACTAGGTAACTAGTTTATCAATATTGTTTTATCAAGCCTGCCTTTTTTCTTCATTTGTCACCATTTCTCCCTATCTCACTTCTGTCTACCATCACTCCCCATCTCTCACCACCAGCTCTCCATTTCACCACCTCCCACCATCTCTCTAACTCCCCACCCATTATTCTATCTGTTTTTCAATTCTTCTCACTACCCCTCACTTTTTTAACCCAACCTACAATTACCTCATTTGAAACGTTTATTCAAGCTAACTTTCAAATTTCTTTTCATCTCTCTTCCAACTCAACTTTTTAATTCTTTTTTTCCATATTATTTTTCTCCTTCTTCCATCCATCTTCCATTTTAGAACCCTTTTTCTTACATTTTCTTTTATTTCTTCTCCTTTTCTTCTTCTCCCTTCTCCTCCTTTTCATCCTTTTCCTCCCCTTCCTTCTCCTCTTCTTTCTTATCCTCCTTCTCCTTTTCCTCCTCTTCCTCTTTCTCTTTCTCTTCATCCTCTTTCCCTTCTCCTTCTCTTCCTTCTTCTTTTCCTCCTCTTCAACCTCTCTCTCCTCCTTTTTTCCAGGTCATATCCAGAGTGGCCAAAGCTTACGAGCTTACCTGCGTTTTTACGTGGGAAAAATATCTTCTGACACTGGAAAAATACAACAACACCAAACCCCCGGAGGTGACAAAAATGCTTCTTGTATTTTTTTTAATTTACTATTTTTATTTTTATTTTATTTTTTTATTGAAAAAAATCTTTTTTTAATCATTTGTTCATTTATTTTTCAACATTTTTCTATTTTTCATTGTTTTTCTGATTTTATTTTTTTATTTTATTTTTTTGAGTTTTGTTAATATTTTTTAGAATTGAAAAAAACTCCATTTTTCATTCCACAAACTTTCAATTTTCTTTTAATTTTTCACTTTTTTTCGATTAATGATTTTTTTTGTTTTTTTTTCATTTTTCAATTTTTTATGTTTTTTTATTTTTCTTTTATCGAACTTTACTTATTTAGAAAAAAATACATTTTTTTAATTTTCTTTGATTTTAATTTCAAAGTTCATTCAGGTTTTTACTAGTTTTTTTGATCCTCTAAATGTTCTGGTTATCGTTTATCCAAATTGAGTTTTTCTCGTTTTCAATTATATGACTTTGCAAAATTCTTGGAAAGTTTTTCGCAATATAATATGATTACATTAAACGAGCTGCATCTACCATTTACCATTCCCATCCACCCACCCACCCACCCACCCATCCACCCTTCCACCCACCCATCTACCCACCCACCCTTCCACCCACCCATCCATCCACCCACCCACCCACTCACTCACCCACTCACCCACCCACTCACCCATTTACCCACCCACTCACGCATTTACCCACCCACCCACTCACTCATCTACCCACCAACCCACCCACTCACCCACCCACCCATCCACCCACTCACCCACCCACCAACCACTTTCAATCACTACCCCCTGCACCCAACCACATCCGACCACTGTCACTCACAAAGCCACCACAAACCACAACAAAACAATGATAATTACTCCAACACATTACAAACCACCCCACAAACCACACAAAAAACTACATTCAATTACCACAAACCTAACCCAACCCCCACATATCACGCCCAACCACCACAAGTCTCACCCAGCCACCACAAGCCTCACCCAACCACTACAAGCCACTCCCAACCACCACAAGCCACACCCAGCCACCACAAGCCACACCCAGCCACTACAAGCCACACCAACCACCATCAGCTAGCTTCAATGACACCAGACCTTGTGTGGGGTAAGTTTTTGAACAACATGACCACAGTGATACAGCGTGTGGTGAAATTTTGCAAAAAATTACCAGGTTGGTGAGTTTGTTTAATTGATTTTGAGTTTTTAATGTTGAAAAATAATTTTGAATAGAAAATTTGTTTAAAGAAAAATAATTTTGAATGAAATGCACTTAAAAATTAGTAAGTGTTAATAAAATTTTACAATTTTTATTAATTTTTTAAAAATAATAATTAAACAAAAAATAATATTTTTAATAAAAATTTTTTTATATAATTAAAAATTAAACGTCAGTTAAAAAGTTTTCACTAAAAATTAGCACAGTCATCAAAGGTCATCATTATTTAACTCTTTTTTCTCTTCCTCTTCTTCCTCCTTCTCTTCCTCTTCTTCCTCCTTCTCTTCCTCTTCTTCCTCCTTCTCTTCCTCTTCTTCCTCCTTCTCTTCCTTCTTTGCTTCCTCCTCCTCTTCCTCCTTCTCTTCATCCTCCTCTCCATCCTCCTCTTCCTCCTCCTCTTCCTCCTCCTCTTCATCCTCCTCTTCATCCTCCTCTTTCTCCTTCTCTTCCTCCTCTTGCTCTTTTTTCTATTTTTCTTTTGTTTTTTTTCTTCCTTCTCTTCCTTTTTCTCTTTTTTCCTATTCTTCTTTATCCTCTTCCTTCTTCTCCTCCTTCTTTTTCCTCCTTCTTCCTTTTCTTCCACCTCCTTCTCCTCCTTTTCTTCCTCTTCCTTTTTTCAAGGATTCAGAGACCTTGTCCAAGAAGACCAGATCATCCTGATTAAACAAGGTTAGCTAGTCAATTTATCAACCAATTCACCAGCCGTTTACCTAAACAATCAACCACTATACCAATCAACTTGCTTGTTTTTAAACTATCCATCAAACCAACCATCAACCACCCATTAACCCACCCATCAACCACCCATCAATTACCCATCAACCACCCATCAACTACCCATCAACCACCCATCAACCACCCATCAAACCACCCATCAAACCACCCATCAACCATTCATCAACCACCCATTAACCACCCATCAACCACCCATCAACCACCCATTAACCACCCATTAACCACCCATCAAACCACCCATCAACCACCCATCAACCACCCATCAACTACCCATCAACCACCCATCAACCACCCATCAAACCACCCATCAAACCACCCATCAACCATTCATCAACCACCCATTAACCACCCATCAACCACCCATCAACCACCCATTAACCACCCATTAACCACCCATCAAACCACCCATCAACCACCCATCAACCACCCATCAACCACCCATCAACCACCCATCAACCACCCATCAACCACCCATCAACCACCCATCAACCACCCATTAACCACCCATCAAACCACCCATCAACCACCCATTAACCACCCATTAACCACCCATCAAACCACCCATCAACCACCCATCAACCACCCATCAACCACCCATTAACCA
Source organism: Branchellion lobata (assembly GCA_947562095.1). Taxonomy (NCBI): domain Eukaryota; kingdom Metazoa; phylum Annelida; class Clitellata; order Hirudinida; family Piscicolidae; genus Branchellion; species Branchellion lobata. The sequence continues at coordinate 2,379,079 of OX387259.1, forward strand.
CCCATCAAACCACCCATCAACCACCCATCAACCGCCCATCAACCACCCATCAACCACCCATTAACCACCCATCAACCACCCATCAACCACCCATTAACCACCCATCAAACCACCCATCAACCACCCATTAACCACCCATTAACCACCCATCAAACCACCCATCAACCACCCATCAACCACCCATCAACCACCCATTAACCACCCATCAAACCACCCATCAACCACCCATCAACCACCCATCAACCACCCATCAACCACCCATCAACCACCCATTAACCACCCATCAACCACCCATCAACCACCCATTAACCACCCATTAACCACCCATCAAACCACCCATCAACCACCCATCAACCACCCATCAACCACCCATCAACCACCCATCAACCACCCATCAACCACCCATCAACCACCCATCAAACCACCCATCAACCACCCATCAACCACCCATCAAACCACCCTACTAAACTATGAAAGGTTGCACAAAGCACTCTGAATAATTAATCATCTTGATTTCAGCGTCATCTCCTTCCTCAAATTAATCACTAAATCAATCTCAACTCACAACATTCTTCAAGTTATCGAAAAAAAGACAAATGACTTTTCAAACATTGAAAAATATTGCGCTACACAAACAAAAGAATGGAAAATGTTTTGCATTGTTGGCATTTTTCAAAATCACTTCTTTCTTCGCTACTTATTTCACCACCACTATCAGCAGAACCATCATCATCTTCATCACTACCATCATCATTTTTTTTATCACCACCATCACCATTATCACCAAGATCATCATCTTCACCATCATCAATTTTATCCAACTTTTCAATTCCTCACAATTTTCCCCCCATCTAATCACCCACCCATAATCTTCCCCCCATCCAATCACCCACCCATAATCTTCCCCCCATTCAATCACCCACCCATAATCTTCCCCCCATCCAATTACCCACCCATAATCTTCCCCCCATCTAATCACCCACCCATAATCTTCCCCCCATCCAATCACCCACCCATAATCTTCCCCCCATCCAATCACCCACCCATAATCTTTCTCCCATCCATTCACCCACCCATAATCTTCCCATCACCCATTCAATCACCCACCCATAATCTTTCCCCCATCCATTCACCCACCCGCAATCCTCCCATCACCCATTCATTCACCCACAATCCTCCTCACCCATTTACCTCTCCAAAACCCCCTTCCCAGGCTCCTTCGAGGTGATATACACCCGTTATGCCAAGCTGATTCATGAAGAAGCCATGTTTGTTCCCGACATGTCCTTGCTTGTGCCCATGTGAGGGGTTGGATGGGTTGGGATGATTTTGGATGATTGAAAGATGGATTAAAAAGTGGATGCAAAGATGGATGCAAAGATGGATGGGAGGATGGATGGAAGGATGGATGGGAGGATGGATGGAAGGATGGATGGAAGGATGGATGGGAGGATGGATGGAAGGAGGATGGAAGGATGGATAGAAGGATGGATGGAAGGATGGATGGAAGGATGGATGGAAGGATGGATGGGAGGATGGATGGAAGGATGGATAGAAGGATGGATGGAAGGATGGATAGAAGGATGGATGGAAGGATGGATGGGAGGATGGATGGAAGGATGGATGGAAGGATGGATGAAAGGATGGATTAAAAGAGGGATTGGAAGAAGGATTGAGAAGAATAGAGAGTTTAGGACAAAGTGTAGGCATGTAAAAAACAAGAAGTGGATGAATGGAAACAATGAACGAAAAAAACTTGGTGGAAAAAGGAGGAGTGGTGGAAAAAAAGATAGTTTTTAGAAATAATCTTTTGAACAAATGAAAAAAATATATATCCAGGATCTTTGGTTTTTATTGTAAAAAGAGTTTTTTGCACTGAAAATTTGTTGGAAAACTGAAAAATGTAATGAAGAGAAAATGAAGAATTTTTCGGAAATGGGAAAAGGTTTATTTGAAATGGTGTTTGAAAAAGGGAGGAGGGTTGGGAGTATTGGTGGTGGTGGTTGTGGTGGTGGTGGTGGTGGTGGTGGTTGTTGTTGTGGTGGTAGCGGGGAAAGTGCTGGGATGGTGGTAGTGGTTGTTGTGGTAGTGGTGGTAGTGGTGGTGGTGGTTGTGGTGGTAGTGGTTGTTGTGGTGGTGGTGGTGGTGGTGGTGGTGGTGGTGGTGGTGGTGGTGGTGGTGGTGGTGGTGGTGGTGGTGGTGGTGGTGGTGGTGGCAGTGGTTGTTGTGGTGGTGGTGGTGGTGGTGGTGGTTGTTGTGGTGGTAGTTGTGGTGGTAGTGGTGGTGGTGGTTGTGGTGGTAGTGGTGGTAGTGTGGGAGGTGCTGGGATGGTGGTAGTGGGAGAGGTGCTGGGATGGTGGTAGTGTGAGAGGTGGTGGAAAGGTAATAGTGTTATTGATTGGGGTAGGTGTATAAAATAAAAATTTTTAAATGAAAGAGTAGCAATGAAAAAAAGATGGTGAAAAGAGAAATTTAAAATAAAGCGCTAGAAGAATGGTGGTGAAACTGGCTCCATTTGTTGGGTTATTGCGTTATTACCATGGGGAATGAAAGAAAAGGAAGAGAGGAGGAATGAAGGCGGTAGAAGAGAGATAGTGATGATCAGGAGAGGGAAAATAATTCATGGTTTTAACGTAAGAAGTCCGTTTTGTTTTTGAGTTTTTATGTGATAATTCAGCCATCCAATCATCTCCGCATCGCATTTCTGTTCGTTCAACTCCCACAATCTATTGCCTTCTTGTTCCCCATCCATTCTTCTCTCTATCCATCCTTCTTTCCATCCATTCTTCTCTCTATCCATCCTTCTTTCCATCCATTCTTCTCTCTATCCATCCTTCCTTCCATCCATTCTTCTCTACATCCATCCTTCCTTCCATCCATTCTTCTTGTTCATTCACCCCATCTTCCTTCCATCCATTCTCCCCTCCATCCATTCTTCCCTCTATCCATCCTTTCTTCCATCCATTCTCCCCTCTATCCATCCTTTCTTCCATCCATCCTTTCTTCCATCCATTCTTTCTTCCATCCATCTTTTCTTCCATCCATTCTTTCTTCCATCCATTCTTAATTTCACCCACTTTTCCTTCCCCTCACACGCTGTTCATCATTCTCGTTCATTTCAGCCCATAATAATTCATTTTCTTTTTTTGCCTTCTCTTTCTACTAACCTATCCACTGCTCACTTTTGCCTCCTTAACCACCAACCTATCCACCCCCCCCCCCTTTCACCCTTCTTTACTCCACCAGCCTACAAATCAACTTTTTATTATTCTACTCAATAACTCGCTATCATCTCATCGAACACACACACCCACTATCTCACCCACCCTCCCACTATCCCACCCACCCTCCCACTATCCCACCCACCCTCCCACTATCCCACCCACCCACCATTTCACTCACCCACCCACCATTCCACCCACCCACCATTCCACCCACCCACATTTTCACCCACCCACCATCCCACCCACCCATTTCCATTTTGGGCCCTCATTAGAGACGCAAACACCCTTTCAAATATGCATAGCTGACTATTTAGTTGTTCCTTATTGATTGGGATCTCAAAAGTTCAACCGTTTTGTATATCAATTTTCACCGTTTGTATCGGCAATGTATCAGCACACAAAAGATTGTATCAGTTTCGTCATCATTCTCATCATCAGTGCGTTAGTATCCATGCAATTCTTCCAATTGTATCGATTGTATCATTGTTTATCATTATTTATAAACAACTTCATTTATGGGAGTATTTATGTATGTATGTATGTATGTATGTATGTATGTATGTATGTATGTATGTATGTATGTATGTATGTATGTATGTATGTATGTATGTATGTATGTATGTATGTATGTATGTATGTATGTATGTATGTATGTATGTATGTTTCCGTGTACATATGTGTGTGATGATACAACTGTTAAAAATGATAAAAATGATACAAAAGATACAAATTATACAAATTATAAAAGTATGACCGGAGTGTATGGATGTGTAGGTATACATGAGGCTTATAACAAAGGTTTGTTCAAGAGGTTGGTGACCCAGTGATAATGACGATGGAAAGCCATCAAGACCTGCTAATGGTGG
>OX387259.1:2385668-2388168 GCA_947562095.1 Branchellion lobata
ACCTATGGAGTGGTTTTATGGCAAAAGTGCACTGAAAACCACTAATGCAGAGCAGAAGACTGGAAAAATTTTATATTTATATAATAATTATATATGCCTATAAAATAATTAAATTATTATATTTGTTAAATAATTAATATTATGGTTATAATATACTCTTTATTATGGTTATAATATACTCTTTATTATGGTTATAATATAATTATTATGATGGTTATAAATAATAATTTTTTATGACTATAATATTATAAATATTAAAAGGGTTGTATCATAATATTTTTGTAACTTCTTTACCGTAATTATTGTTATTATGTTCAAGAAAACTTTTTTTAGTTTCAATTGTGGTAGTACTAGTACAAATACTTACAGCAAAAAAGTATTTGGTTAGAATGAATGAATGAATGAATGAATGAATATATGAATAAATAAATGAATTAATGAATGAATAAATAAAGAAATAAATGAATGAATGAATGAATTAAGGAATAAGAGAAAGAATGAATTAATGAATGAATGAATGAGTTGAGGAATGAAAAAATGAATGGATGAATGAATGAGTAATTGATTAAGTGATTTAATTAATTATTCAATAGCTGACTGAATGAATGAATAAATGAATGAGTGACTGAATAAATGAGTGAGTGAGTGGATGAATTAATTGATAATTGAAAGTTCAAATGAATGAATGAATGAATGAATGAATGAATGAATGAATGAATGAATGAGTGAATGAATTAATGAATTAATGGATTAATTAATGTACAGTTTTTATAGCGCACACTGCAAACTAGGTTGCCTCAGAGGTGCTAGTATTTTTTGATCTGACTGAAAAGTTTTCGCTTGGATCGATAGAAGGTTTCTTTAATTCATTTACTATTTATAAACTCATCCCATTGCGCGCTATAAAGAATCTCACTTTCAGTCATTCATTCATATTCTTTTATTAATGCTGATTAGCTTCCTTATTCATAAGTGATAAAGCCATTTCGTTTCTGAATGTCGTTTTGTATAATTATTTTTTCATTTCTCTAATTGGAAGTTTTCTCATTTATATAGGAAATTATCTTTTTATTCAATTAAACATCTTATCATTAATTTTATTATATATTTTATCATTTTTATGATTAATCATTTTTCTATTTCTGTAATTAAATATTTTTTTAATATAATTGAAGCTTTTTAATGATAATTGAATCTTTTTAACTATAACTATATTTTTTTAATGATAATTATATCTTTTATCATCTCTATAAGTAAATGTCCCACTATATGATAACTTTTATCATCTCTATAAGTAAATGTCCCCCTATATGATATCTTTTATCATCTCTATAAGTAAATGTCCCCCTATATGGTTAGACGGTTTACTTTTTGGCATAGTTTATATTTTGCAATAAATCTAGTGAATTCTTTCCGGCTTTTAAGCTCAACAATTGTTTTCCGTTTATGGATTTTAAGGTTTTTGTGGTTTTGAGGAGATCCTTTTCAAGGAAAAAAACCCTTTTTTTAAACCAAAACCGCAAAACATTTCTGAATTGTTTTGCAAAAAAAAATTCTAATATTTTTTTGAAATTAAAAAAATAAATTTTGAAATCTTTTCCCGAAAAAAAATCTTTCAACCTTTTCGAAAATTTTTGTGAAAAACTTTTAAAAAAGAAATCTGCCCGTAATTGTGACAACATTCAATTTTTGGTTGTTTGAAAAATTCTTTCATCTTATTCTGTGTTCTTTTTTTGAGCTGCTACTCCTGTTTTCATGATTTAAAATTTTCAAAAACAGTTTTTTTTTTTGCAAAAATCAAAAAATTATTTTTAATTTAAATAAAAATTATTTTAAGATTTATAAATGAAATTACGTTTTTAGAGATAAAATAATTTTATTAAAAAATTAGAAATCTACTTTTTTTTCATATAATAACACTGGTTATTATTAGCTTTTGAATTTTTTCCATCTCATTATTATTTTTTCAATTTTTTTTATTTTTTCAATTTTTTTAAATTTCTTTTATTATTTATTTTTAATTATTTCATTTATTTTATTATTTTATTTTATCGAATAAACACAACAAAAGAACGTAATAGTAAAAATGAACATTTTTGAGTGTACAGTTTGTTATAGCGCACAGTTCGCAATCTAGGTTGCCTCAGAGGCGCTTGGAAAAGAGGTTAAACACCGGTTCACAAAGTCATTAGAAAAATTTTATTTATAAATAATTTTTCCAATAGTTTTTTTTAGTTTTTCAAATTAAAATCAACTTTTTATTTTCATTTTTTTTCTTTTTTTATCAAAATATAAATTAATGGCTAATAAAACATAAGACTTGAAAAATGCGAACAACCAAAACTAACGTTTTGTTTTACAACACTTTAAAATATTTTCAGTTTTTTTGTTTTTATATAAATCTTTTGTTTTTATGAAATTATCTCGTTTTAGTAAATTATTTTTTTTCATTTAAAAAAAGTTTCAACTACTTATTTTTATAAAACTGTTTTGCTTTCAA
>OX387259.1:2400668-2415668 GCA_947562095.1 Branchellion lobata
TTATTATCATTGTTATTATTTTTTTTCTTGTTATTTTCATTCTTATTATTATTGTTATTGTTTGTATTATTATTGTTGTTGTTTTTGTTTTTGTTGTTTTCTATTGTTTTTATTCGAAATTTGAAATCTTATGCGAAGCCATAGTGTAACAAACCTTTACTGGAAAGATTAGTGTGACAAATAATGTAATGACTACTGTAACCATTAGTGTAACCATTAGTGTAATGATTAGTGTAAGGGTTAGTGTAATGATTATTGTAATGATTAGTTTAATGATTAGTGAAATACTTAGTGTTTTGATTATTGTATGATTAGTATAACTATTTGTGTGATGATTAGTGTATGGATTAGTGTAACCATCAGTATAATGAGTAAGAAGATGATAATTGTAATGAATAGCGTAATGATTTGCGTAATTATAAGTGTGATGATTAGTGTAAGGGTTAATGTAATGATTAGTGTAATGAATAGTAGAATAGTTAGTGTAATGATTAGTGTAATGATTAGTGTAATGATTAGTGTAATGATTAGTGTAATGATTAGTGTAATGATTAGTGTAATGATTAGTGTAATGATTAGTGTACTGATTAGTGTAATGATTAGTGTAATGATTAGTGTAATGATTAGTGTAATGACTAGTGTAATGATTGGCACAATGATTAGTGTATGATTTTTTAATTATTAGTGTGATGATTATTTCAGTGATTAGCCTACTGATAAGATTAATGATTAGTGTAATGATTAATGTAAAGATTAGAGTAATGATTAGCGTAATGATTCTTGTAATGATTGGAATAATGATTATTGTGATGATTATTGTAATGATTATTGTAATGATTATTGTAATAATTATTGAAAGGATTATTATAATGATTATTGGAATGATTATTGGAATGATTATTGTAATGATTATTGTAATGATTATTGTAATGATTATTGTAATGATTATTGTAATGATTATTGTAATGATTATTGTAATGATTATTGTAATGATTATTGTAATGATTATTGTAATGATTATTGTAATAATTATTGAAAGGATTATTATAATGATTATTGAAATGATTATTGTAATGATTATTGTAATGATTATTGTAATGATTATTGTAATGATTATTGTAATGATTCTTGTAATGATTATTGTAATGATTATTGAAATGATTATTGAAATGATTATTGTAATGATTATTGTAATGATAAGCGTTATGATTTGTGTACCAAATGTTTATCCCACTCAATCTCACGGTTTAATCCCATTAGCCCATTAGTATGAATCATCCGCATTGAAAAACTCAACCAATTATACCAATTAATCTAATTTAATTGTAAATTGGAAATTAACTTCAATTAAAAATTAAATTTTTATATTTAAACATAAATTGAATAATTAAAATGTGGAAAATAATATTAGTGTTAAGTTTAACAGTTGAATTTTATCAAAAATCAAAAAGTACTTTCAGTTTATAACTGGAACGAGAATTCGATTGGAAATAGAGGATTGATTGAAGAAGGAAATCAAAAAAATAATTAAATTTTGAATTAAAAAAATATTAATTTTAAATTAAAAAAACTATTAAATTTAATTAAATTAAAAAAATTAAAATTTAAATTAAAAAAATTGAATTTTAAATTTAAAAAATTATTAAATTTAATTGAATTAAAAAATTAAAATTTATTAAACTAAAAATTGGAAAATTGATTGAACAAAATAAAAAAATAATTATATTTGAAATTGTGAAATTAATAAAACTAGGAATTAAAAATTTAATTGAATTATTATTTAAAAAAGTAATTTAATTATTAATTAAAAAATTAATTTAATTTTTATTTCAAAAATTAATTTAATTTTTATTTAAAAAATTAATTTAATTTTTATTTCAAAAATAAATTTTATTTTTATTTTAAAAATTAATTTTATTAATTAAATTGGAAAATTGGTTATCTAGAGAATCAGTTCAATCAGTACATCAGCCTCAACCACTCCACAGTTCAAGCCTAAGCTTCTTTGTGTCAAAAGCCTTGACAAAATATCTTTTGAACTAAGCGCTAAAAAAATTGTTTTTAAATTTTTATAGCGCCAATTCTAAATGTCTGTTTAGTCATTCTGTTCAATGAAGTCTGTAAAGTTCACACGGCCATTTTAAATTCGTTCGAATTCCTTTTTTTTTTCTTTAATTTTTTGTTTTTTTTGTTTATTTTTACTTTTTTCATTTATTTTTATTGTTGTTTTATTTATTCTATTTTTTTATTCATATTTTTTGTTTTTTTATTTTTTTTATCAAGTCCTTTTTTTTCTTATTTTAATTCAAGTTATTATTTTATTCTTATTTTTGGATTTCATTTTTATTTTTCTATCATTTTATTTTTTTCTATTTTTTTGTTTTTTTTTCATTTTTCATTATTCGTTTTCATATATTTCTATTTTTTTCAGATGACTCATTTTTAAACACCTGTAATTCACAGAAGATTGCAAAAAAAGGATCATTCGAGATTGTGAATTATTTTCGTTTAAAATTTATTAAAATTTATTTATTTATACGAATTTAATATTTATTCTATTTTCCTATAACATTTTTTATTTTTTTATTCTTTAAATTTTTGTTTATTTTTTTATTTTTTTTATTTTTTCATTTCATTCTTTTAATTTTTTTTATTTTATTATTTAAATTTTTTTTTCTTTTTATCAATTTAACTTTTGTTTTTTTTTAGTTTTTTTTCTATTATTCCATTTTTTCACACTAAATCGCTTGGGTTTTGAATAACTTATACGGTTTTAGGACATTTTTGAGAATTAAAAAAAAAATTTTTTTTTGAGATTTTTGAGAAAAAAAAATTATTTTTTTTAAATTCAACTTTTGCTCATAATTCATCATTTTGAACGAGTGAATGATTTATAAATAGATTAAATTATAGCTTTTATGAGAAATTTATTTTCAATTAATATTTATGATCTTTGGAAGTTATAAATAGTCGTGTCCCATTGAAGTTTTACGGTTCATTAGTAATGTTATCAAACCACCATTAAGAATATTGTCTGAAATGGTCTCTATAGCATGATTAATAATAATAATAAGAATAATAATAATAATAATAATAATAATAATAATAATAATAATAATAATAATAATAATAATAATAATAATAATAATAATAATAATAATAATAATAATAATAATAATAATAATAATAATAATAATAATAATAATAATAATAATAATAATAATAATAATAATAATAATAATAATAATAATAATAATAATAATAATAATAATAATAATAATAATAATAATAATAATAATAATAATAATAATAATAATAATAATAATAATAATAATAATAATAATAATAATAATAATAATAATAATAATAATAAAAATAAAAATAATAATAATAATAAAATCAATAGTAATAAAAAAAATAATGATGCTGATGATGATGATGATGATGATGATGATGATGATGATGATGATGATGATGATGATGATGATGATGATGATGATGATGATGATGATGATGATGATGAAGATGATGACGATGTGATGGTAATGATGTTGAGAAGGAAAAGGATGAGGTGAATGATGATGAAGAAGAGGAGGAGGAAGATGAAGAGGACGAGGAAACGAATGAGGAGGAGGAAGAGGAAGAAGATGCGGATGGTTGAATGCTACCTTAGGAATAAATGACAGTAAGCGCGAAAATTGATCGAGACTATCAGTGAATGACTAACACATGTTCAACACATATACTCTTGTGTTCCGTGGCATGTTACTGTATCCATCAGTACTTAACACGTAACTCTTCAATACAACAATCTACATCGTGTTAACAGAGATCATCATAATCTATATTATTATTAATTATCTATTGAGATAATCTGTACTGTGATGACATGATGCATCATTCTCTGAGGTAATATTAGTGATATTGCTAATCACAATATCACTAATGGCTTAATTGATTGTCGTTTTGCATACAGATTGATCATGGAAGTGCGTTTATTATGGAAATGTTTCATTGTTGATTCTGTCAATTTATTCATTAAAGAGTAAAGCGATTAATTAGGTAATTAATATATCAGCCAATTAATTATTATGTTAAATAGATAATTAGTCTTCTAATTGATCAAGCCTTCCGTTAATTGATTTTTTTTTATTTACTTTTCATTTTGCTGATTATTTTCGTAAATTACTCATTTTTCTACTGATTGAGTACTTACTCATTTTTTTTAATTACCCAATTTGTCTGTTAATTAATAAATTTGTCTGTTAATTAATTAATTTGTCTGTTAATTAATAAATTTGTCTGTTAATTAAAGAATTTGTCTGTTAATCAATAAATTTGTCTGTTAATCAATAAATTTGTCTGTTAATCAATGAATTGGTCTGTTACTTAATAAATTTGTCTGGTGATTAATTCACTTGTCAATCTATTGATTACTTAATTAGTCTGCCAGGTAAGCAAGTAAACGTTTTGCCAAATTTCAATGGTTCTGCCAACGGGACATCACACTTGTAATCTTTATCGCTTTTCAATGATAATTTAACATTGAGTGAATTTTATCAAAAAGATTTGCCCATGGTGTGTGTTGAGCATACAAATGTTGTAAAGAAATTCACTTTGTTTGTTTTGTGTTGATTTTCAAACATCCATACAAGGAATTCATTTTTTTACTTCCACTTATTAAGGAATTTTCAAAATAAATTCTGAAATTTTCTCTTTTTTTGTCTTTACATTCTACGTGAGATTCCATTTTCTGGAAGGATGGATTATGAAGAAGAAAAAAACTGTTTATAAACTTCAAATAATTTTTATAAAATAAAAATAACTTTTTATAAAATAAAAATAATTTTTTATAGAATAAAAATGATTCTCTATGAAATAAAAATTAATTTTTATAACATATAAATTAATCATTATGAAATAAACATTAATCTTTATAAATTGATATAACATAGGTATAAAGGACAAAATATGCAATGTGCGCTCGTGTTCTCAGATGCAGAATCTAATCTAATCTAATCTTATCTAATCTGATCTGATCTAATCTAATCTGGCCTAATCTAAGCTAATCTAAGCTAATCTAAGCTAATCTAAGCTAATCTAAGCTAATCTAAGCTAATCTAAGCTAATCTAAGCTAATCTAAGCTAATCTAAGCTAATCTAAGCTAATCTAAGCTAATCTAAGCTAATCTAAGCTAATCCAAGCTAATCTAAGCTAATCTAAGCTAATCAAAGCTAAGCTAATTCAATCTAACATAATCTAATCCAATCTAATATAATCTGATCTGAGCTGATCTAAATTTATCTAACATGATCTAATCTAATCTAATCTAATCTAAACTATTTTTATATCTATTTTCGGTTTCTGGTTTCGCGAAAGCGTGTATAGCCGCTAGTTCAGTTTGCTTTATTTAAACCCTTTTTATAAACTGTTTGAAATTCAAAGTTTCAATTATTAGCTATAGAAAAAATTTATTTTTTTGAGAGTTATGAGTTTTGAAGATTTTTTAACAAGTACCGAATCCGCCATTTTCTCGTTTAAAATATTGCTGTGAAATCGTCAACCAACGCCTACATAAATACCATTTGCCAACTCACTCAACAAGGAGGTATTTATTTGACTTTTCTTCAGTTTAACTGTTCGCCTTGCTTTGTAACGAGTTCAGCGTTTGTCTGATTTTGTGTCAAAAAGTCTAAAAAATTAAATTGAAGTTATTTCTAAAACGAATTTAATCAACTAATTATACATACATGAATCAAAATCAATATCCAAAAAGCTATAAAGTTTTTCTAAACATCTGCTTTGAGGATTCCAGTTTCATTTTTTGTAATTTTTCCAACCTTTAAAGTATTTTGGAGTGGCGGCTTTTGAATGGGAATAACCGTAGATAGCCAGCAACATAGCAACCGCTTAAGAACCCGCCACAACAACAACTAGTGAAGCAACTGACGTATTGAGTACCCTTACAACCAACACAGCAAAAAGGCCAGCCCAGCAACCAACCCAGCAACAAGCCAGCACAGCGACCAACCCAGCAACAAGTCAGCACAGCGACCAACCCAGCAACAAGCTAGCAACAAAGAACATTTGTATAGCGCTGTATGAATTTTTTGAAATTGTTTCGACGAATGTGGCCTGACAAAACGGCATGCCTCTTGTGGACTTGAAAGCATCAGCAACAACGACACTTCAACAACAACAACAACACAACTAGCACGCTTTTCAGTTTATTTCGGAACAATTAGTATAATAATTAAATGGATAGTTAACAGAATAATCAGGGAAACAGGGAATATAGTCCATAATTAGTGTTTCCCTGCTTTAGAATCACTTATTCCCTGTCCCTCTTCGAAAATGTACTGTGCTTCTCACTACTTTCCTCCACCGCCACCTCCTCCTCCCCCTCCTCCTCCTTCTCCTCCTCCTCCATACCAGCCACCTCCTCTTCCACCTCCTCCTCTTCCACCTCCTCCTCTTCCTCCTCCTCCATACCAACCACCTCCTCTTCCACCTCCTCCTCTTCCACCTCCTCCTCTTCCTCCTCCTCCTCCTCCTCCTCCTCCTCCTCCTCCTCTTCCTCCTCCTGCATACCAACCACCTCCTCTCTCACCTCCTCCTACATACCAGCCACCTCCTCCTCCTCCCTTGTTTGACGCTGTTGGGTGTGAACGAAATAGTATTAGTTTCGCTGTAATCATATAATGTAGTACTAATCCACCACAATCACTAGCTGATTACTACATACGAACACTAGTCATGAGCACTATATTCATCTTCTTACTTACTATATACTTGCTTCCTAATTACTTATAATGTTCTCATGGGTGATTGGTTTAAAGCTTCATTCAAAATCAGTCGACTTACAATGATGTGGCCGTGGCTGAAGCAAATGATAAATTAACAGATTAATTTACCAATTGATGAAAAGTGGACTTTTTATTAATTTCGAAATAAAATTTATAAATTTAATGAATTAGGTTTTTTGATTTCTTCATTTACCTTATAAGCGCCCCAAGCGTCAACTTGCGCATGACCTGCCCATAGCAACAAGGTGACCAGGCACAAGAGCTGGAGATACATGACTTTGCTAGAGAAGACTCTCATCTTGCTTGCTTGTGTGCTTGCTTGAACAGCAGTGACTGCTTGCTAAGCTCTTCAGCCTCACTTTATAGCCTCCTACCGCTATGTTACAGCGACCAGAGTATGGGGGTATGGATGAGGTGAGGTGATAACCTTAAATCAATCAACTTTTCAACGAAAAGACTTCGGCTTAATTAGGTTTTTTTAAAGTTTACTTCTCACGCCTCAAAATCCATCCTCCTCATATGCAAATGCACCGGCGATCAATTTTTTTAATTAATTTCTATGAGAAAAAGTTTTCAGTTTGGCGAAATTGTCTACAACTGTTATTCTAAGTAACTTTATTTAAACTATTTTTTATTAACAATTTAAAAGTATCAAAGTTTCAAAAATCAAAAAAGTTATCCAAGAATTATTTTTGTGAAAAATTTGAAAAGATTGCTTAAAAAATTGCTGAATCCACCATGTTCTCAATTGAAATACAGACATTGCAGTGAAATCGTGTGTGTGTGTGTTTGTGTGTGTCTGTGTGTGTGTGTGTGTGTGTGTGTGTGTGTGTGTTTGTGTGTGTGTGTGTGTGTGTGTGTGTGTGTGTGTGTGTGTGTGTGTGTGTGTGTGTGTGTGTGTGTGTGTGTGTGTGTGTGTGTGTGTGTGTGTGTGTGTGTGTGTGTGTGTGTGTGTGTGTGTGTGTGTGTGTGTGTGTGTGTGTGTGTTGTGTGTGTGTGTGTGTGTGTGTGTGTGTGTGTGTGTTTGTGTGTGTGTGTGTGTGTGTGTGTGTGTGTGTGTGTGTGTGTGTGTGTGTGTGTGTGTGTGTGTGTGTGTGTGTGTGTGTGTGTGTGTGTGTGTGTGTGTGTGTGTGTGTGTGTGTGTGTGTGTGTGTGTGTGTGTGTGTGTGTGTGTGTGTGTGTGTGTGTGTGTGTGTGTGTGTATTGGCAGTGGCAGTAGTAATGGTAGTGATGGTGATAGTGGCTGTGGTACTGTGTGGCCGAGTGTTAGTGATAGTGGCAGTGGAAGTAAAACTTTGTTTCACTTCGAGTTTTTTTTTTGGCATTTTTAAAAACTGTTCAAAAAGTTATCAGTCTCAAACCTTCAGACAAATCAGTCCTCAAACCCTTCCAAACCTCAAAAAAAATCCCAAAAACTTAAAAATGAAATTCTTCAAACCTCCGAAAACCCCTCACAAAAGAAGCCCCAAAAACGTTGAAAAAACTAAAAAGCCTTAAACTCAGCAAAAGACCTTCTGAAAACCCCCCAAAAACCCTCCAAAACCTCCCAAAAACCCTTCAAAAACCTTCCAAAAACCCCCCAAAAACCCCTCAAAAACCTTCCAAAACCTTCCAAAACCTTCCAAAACCTTCCAAAAACCCCCCAAAAACCCCCCAAAAACCCCCCAAAAACCCCCCAAAAACCCTCCAAAAACCCCCCAAAAACCCCCCAAAAACCCCCCAAAAACCCCCCAAAAACCCCCCAAAAACCCCCCAAAAACCTTCCAAAAACCTTCCAAAAACCCTCCACAAACCCTCCAAAAACCTTCCAAAACCTTCCAAAAACCCTTCAAAAACCTTCCAAAAATTCTATACAAACCCTCCAAAAACCCTCCAAAAACCTCTCCAAAACCCCAACTAATCCCACCAAAACCCGTAAACTTGCAGAAGAAGATAGGAGGAGAGATGGTGACCATGCTCCAGAAGGAAGGTCTGTACGAGGGGAACAGCCTGGAGGTGGTGGTGGAGGAAAGGGCAACTGACCCAGCATCTTCGCCCTCCAAGTCACCTTCTGCTGCCGTCAGTCGATGCTATACAAATTCGTTTTGTTTTGTTTTTCAGTTTTTTGTTTGTTTATTTTAATGTTTTTTCTATTATTTTCAACTCGTTTTTTTTTACATTTTTTATTTTTGGGCACTTTAAATTTTCTCTGTTTTTTTCATTTATAATATAAATGAAAATAATAAATATAAAAATAATAAAAATAAATAATAAAACGAAAATACATGGATGCGTATTTGAATTATACAAAACACGCAAAACAAAGAACATTGAACATACTTGTGATAAAGTGGGTGGCGTTTTTTTTTGGCTTTTTTTTTGGTTCATTTTTTTAAAGTTTTGTTTAGAGTTTAAATTTTTTTTTTTAGTTTTTTTAAAATTTATTTATTTAAATTTTATTTTTTTCAACTTTAATTGTAACAAGCCATATAAACAAAACTTAATTATATAAACAAAACTTAATTCAAACCAAAAATTTATTTTTATTTGATTTTCATTCGAATTTAAAAAAAAGAAAGTTAGTATAAAAATATTATTCTGAAAAAATCTTTTTTATTTTTTTATTTTTTCAAATTTTACGAATTTTTTTTTGAAACTTTGATAATATTTTCTGGCTGTCAAACTTGTTTTTAAACATTTTTTTTCAAAATAATTTTTATTTTAATGAATTTATTCGTTTTTGATTTCAAATCGGTTTTATGCACCAATAAAAACTGAAAAACTTCGTTTGTGTGCCACTCAAAAAAAAAAAATTTTCAAGTTTTTTTCGTTTTTTTCAAAATAACTTTCAGTTTTGAAGATTTGGTTATTTTTTTTTTAAGATTTAAATAAATTTGAAAAAAACAACGTTTTTCTTTGGTCGTTAGTGGTTATAATGCAGTCAAAATTGTGTAAAATTCAACCGTTTTTTTTCAAAAAAATAGATTCATAAAAATATTATATTTCAAAATAAAAAAATATTTTCTTTACTGAAAAATTAATTAAAAATACCAAAAAAAAAATTTTTTCAACGGGAAAATTGTGAGTAAGATGGCGAAAACATATGAAAGTGGACAAAAATAATAGAATATGGAAATAAAAACGAAAAAAACAATAAAGATAAAAATAAGAATGGTGATGAGGATGATGATGATTGATAAAAAATAAAAAAATGCCTTGGTTTTTTATTTATTTTTGAGTTTCTTTTTGAAGGACTTGCAAAAAGAGTAAATGAAGATGATGATGATGAAGATGATGATGATGGTGGTGATGATGATGATGATGATGATGATGATGATGATGATGAAGAAGAAGAATAAGAAGAAGAAGATGATGATGATGATGATGTTCTGTGGTGAGAGGAATAGATTGAGAACATTTCAGCTTCTTCCTGATGAGAATCAAAAAGTTCTGTTGAAAAAAAATTTAATTTAGAAAAAAAATTTTTTTTTGTGAAAAAAACTATTTTCAAATAACAAAAAAACATTAAATTTATTTTATGAACTTAAAAAATATTTAAAATGTATTTCAACTGAAAATACGTTTTTATTTTATTTTTTTTATTTTTTATTTTATCTAAATATTTTTTCCATATTTTTTTTCTTCATTGAATTATTTATTTTCCGTTTAATTTTTCAATTTTTCTTTTTCATTTCTTTTTTGTTGTTTATTTTTTTTGGTTATTTAGGTTTTCCAGACTCACCGAGTTTTTGATTTACGCTTCCAATTCTGTTGCTTGTGATCAGTATTCCAGTCTGCCATTGTTGTTGTTGTTGTTGTTGTTGGTGTTGTTGTTGGTGTTGTTGTTGTTGGTGTTGTTGTTGTTGGTGTTGTTGTTGACGTTTTTGTTTTTCTTCTTCTTCTTCTTCTTCTTCTTCTTCATCATCATCTTCTTCTTCTTCTTCTTCTTCTTCATCTTCTTCTTTTTCTGCTTCTTCTTTCTCTTGATGTTGTTGTTGTTGGTGTTTTTGGTTTTTGTGTTGGTAGTAGTATTGGTTGTGTTGATGGAGTTGTTGTTTTTGTTTTTGTTGATTGTTGTTGTTGTTGTTGTTTTTGTTGTTGTTGTTGTTGTTGCCATAGTTGATGACGTTATTCTCGCCTCCGCTGATGACATTTTTTCGCATGCCAACATCAGATGCTTCGTATTCGTGGCTACCAGCCATGTTATTCGTCATGTAACACACCTCTATTGCCGTTTCCTCTTCCCCCGTGACCTTGTCCAAGGTTCTCTGAAAGTCAAGAAAACGTTTTTTCATAAAAAGTGCCAAAATTCTTCTGAGAAAAATGAAAAAAAGTGAAAAAAATGTGAAAATCTTTTAAAAAAATTGAAAAAAAAATTTATTTTTTTGAAAAAAGCAAAGTGAATATCAAGAAAAAGCCTATGTAGATTGGTTAGAATAAGTTTCATAAAAACAGAAAAACGAGAAAAAAAAATTTAGGTGATGATTTTTAAAAATGAAGTTCACAAAAAAAAAATTAAAAAAAACAGATATATGATAATCTCTCAAAAGTTCAACCGCAACAAAT
The DNA here is from genome assembly GCA_947562095.1 of Branchellion lobata. Lineage (NCBI taxonomy): Eukaryota > Metazoa > Annelida > Clitellata > Hirudinida > Piscicolidae > Branchellion > Branchellion lobata. The sequence continues at coordinate 2,412,021 of OX387259.1, forward strand.
CAATATTAAATATTTAATGGAAGAAAAATAATAATGAAAAGAATAAAAATAAGGTAGAAATCTTTGAAAAAAAAACAAAAAACAGAAAAAAGAGAATGATATTTTCATAGGACTGATTGGAAGAAGTTCAAAAGGCTCCACCTCCGTGGAGGAGGAGTTTTATGGCTGAGCTGTGCTCATGAAAGCAGCCAGGCACAAGCAGGACTCGAACCCACGACCCTTGTGTGAGCCCAACCACTCACAAACACACAATAACTAAAGTTTGTCTCTTTGAGTTGTCGTTTTTTTTTCATAGTTTTTATTGTAGCAACTTCATTTTGTTTTAAACTTTGAGATTTTTTTCAACTTTGAGATTTTTTTTGTTAAATTTATTCCCTACGCGGGATTTGAACCGGGACTTTTTCGTTCGTTGCAAGGTCTCGAAACTCTACGGGGTTAAGACCACTATGATAATATTCGTATTTGTCTTGTATTTTATTTTATTGTATGGAATGTTATTGTATTGTATTGTATTATTTAATATGTTGTATTGTATTGTTTTTTTTTGTGTTTTACTGTATTGTATTTTATTGTAATGTAATGTATTTTATTGTATTTTATTGTATTGTATTGTATCGTATAGTATTGTATTGTATTGTATTGTATTGTATTGTATTGTATTGTATTGTATTGTATTGTATTGTATAGTATTGTATTGTATTGTATTGTATTGTATTGCATTGTATTGTATTGTATTGTACTGTATTGTATTGTATTGTATTGTATTGTATTGTATTGTATTTTATTGTATTGTACTCTATTGTATTGTATTGTATCGTATTTTATTTTATTGTATTTTACTGTATTGTATTGTGTTGTATAGTATTGTCTTTCATTGTATTGTATTGTATTGTTACTACAATGTTAGTGTGATGGCCCAAGTTGAAGGTTGGTTCTTTGTATTGATTTCCATATTTCTCATCTTCTTCTCTGCCATCTCTCACCTCTTCCACAAATGAAACTTATCATTTATGATGCTATTGCTAGCTTGTTGTTGAGTGTGAAGAAGTTTAGTTGAAAAGACAAGATTTATTGTTGAAAATACAAGATTTATTGTTGGAAATACCAAATTTATTGTTGGAAATACAAGATTTATTGTTGGAAATACAAGATTTATTGTTGGAAATACAAGATTTATTGTTGGAAATACAAGAATTATTGTTGGAAATACAAACTTTATTGTTGGAAATACAAGATTTATTGTTGGAAATACAAAATTTATTGTTGGAAATACAAGATTTATTGTTGGAAATACAAGATTTATTGTTGGAAATACAAAATTTATTGTTGGAAATACAAGATTTATTGTTGGAAATACAAAATTTATTGTTGGAAATACAAAATTTATTGTTGGAAATACAAGATTTATTGTTGGAAATACAAAATTTATTGTTGGAAATACAAAATTTATTGTTGGAAATACAAACTCTATTGTTGAAAATTACATGATTTTTTGTTGGAAATACATGATTTGAATATTATTTTTATTGAACATGAGGTTTTTTGTAAAATATAAAAGCTTTTTTATATAAAAAAAATAAGTTTGTAAAAAATCATTTTTTCAAGAAACAAAAAAATCTATTTGTGAAGCGGCATATGAAGCAATGTACCTTAGTGACTGTTGCTAAGAGGAAGGGAGAGGAGAAGGGAAGGGGGGATGGAGGGAGGTAGTGGCTGATTTGTAGAGTCAAGGTGTCGAGAGGTGGGCTGGAAAAAATTGTGCATTGTTGTTGTTGCCAACAAGTGTTGTTGTTGTTGTTGTTGTGGTTGTTGTGGTTGTTGTGGTTGTTGTTGGGATTTTCGTTGTTGTTGTTATAGATTTTGTTGTTGTTTTTGTTGTCATTTTTTTTGCTGTTGTCACTGTTGTTATTGTTGTCGTTGTCATTGTTGTTATTGTTGTCATTGTTGTTATTGTTGTCATTGTTGTTATTGTTGTCATTGTTGTTATTGTTGTCATTGTTGTTATTGTTGTCATTGTTGTGACCAATGGTGCTGTTGTAGTTTATTTTGTATTTGTTCATTTTTTCAAAACTGTCGGTGAAATAGTTTGAAACCGTATGGCATCGCACGACTGGAGAATCTAAAAAAAGAAAAAATCCTTTTAAAATAAAAATAAAAAACGAAAAAAAATTATTCTAAAATAAAATAAAAACTTATAAAAAAACTTTTTTTTAAACAATAATTATTTTTCTTTTAGTTTATTTTGAAATAAAAATTAAAAAAAGTAGGATTAAGTCAAACTAGAGCAGGAATTATGCTGAGAAGCTTTTTGAAAAATTAAGTCGGAAAAAAAATTATAAAACTTCATTATTCGTTTTTTTGATTGGGAAAAACAAAAAATTGGAAAAAAACAGCAACAAAAACAACTAAAAAAAAACAAAAAAAATTATTAATTAAAATCGATTTTTTTTAAAAACTTTTTTGAAAAAACAAATAAGAAAAATAAATAAATATTTGAAATCACTGAAGTAGAAAAATTATTTTTTTAAATTTGAAAAAAAACTTGTAAGGATTGAAAAAAAAAATTAATTATTTGTTGACGTCTGCGACAGGTTCACTGATGTTGAAAATCGTTTTTTAGTTGTCTGACAAGAAAAATGAAAAAATTTTGATTTAAAAAAATCAAATTTTGAAATTTTGAAAATATAAAATACAAAATAAAAAAATAAAAAAATAAAAAATGAAATTTTTTTAAAAATAAATGCAAAAAACTTTTCAATAAAAAAAAAAAGAAAAACTTGAAAATTAGAGTTTTTGGAAAAACAGTTTTTTCGTTTCAATATTTCAACTCGAAAATTTTTTATAACAATTTTTTTTTTTCACTTAGTTTTTTTTTCTGTATATTTTTTATTTTTTTCAATATTATTATCACTTGAAGTGATTAATTGAAATATTTCCACTAACAAAACTTATTTTTTTAATTCAATTTAATGTTAATAATGTTTTTTTAATATTACTAATTATCGACAATAATATTTTTTAGCATTTAATATTCATAAATTATCCCATAAAAATAATATTTTTAACAAAATTATAAAATTTTTATTATTTTTATTCTTTTATTATTTTTATTATTTTTATTATTTTATTATTTTTATTATTTTTGTTATTTTTATTATTTTTAATATTTTTATTATTTTTATTATTTTTATTATTTGTATTATTTTTCTTATTTTTATTATTTTTATTATTTTTATTATTTTTATTATTTTTATTATTTTTATTATTTTTATTATTTTCATTTTTATTCTATCGATTTCTCACATTGCACCGCAATGGCAGAGGTCACAGCAACTCTCTTCTGATTGGTTGCTGAAGAGACAGAACAGGTCACGTGAACGCCTTGGACTGCCCAGACAAAATATTTATAGACCCTCATTCCCTTTTGACCTCGATATCCCACTTCCAATTGGTTGAAGGCCATCAATGATTGATTGACTTCATTTCCGCCTATGTACATTCTGATTCGTGGGTACATCACATGACCCAGAAGCCAGCAGCCAATTAGAGACCGAAAATTTTCTTTGAATACCAATCGCTGATTGGCTAGAGCTAAAAGCACTTCTGGCTTCGGATTGGTCAAGACGGATTCTGGAGGCCTGTGATTCG
>OX387259.1:2420668-2425668 GCA_947562095.1 Branchellion lobata
TAATAATAATAAAATAAAAATAATAATAATAATAATAATAAAATAATAATAATAATAATAATAATAATAATAATAATAATAATAATAATAATAATAATAATAATAATAATAATAATAATAAAAATAATAATAATAATAATAATAATAATAATAATAATAATAATAATAATAATAATAATAATAATAATAATAATAATAATAATAATAATAATAATATAAATAATAATAATAACAATAATAATAATAATAATAATAATAATAATAATAATAATAATAATAATAATAATAATAATAATAATAATAATAATAATAATAATAATAATAATAATAATAATATAAATAATAATAATAATAATAATAATAATAATAATAATAATAATAATTATAATAATAATAATAATAATAATAATAATAATAATAATAATAATAATAATAATAATAATAATAATAATAATAATAATAATAATAATAATAATAATAATAATAATAATAATAATAATAATAATAATAATAATAATAATAATAATAATAATAAAATAAATAACATATTGAGTAACATGGATTATTTTGAAAAGGAGTAAAAATACTTAAATTAAATAGTGATTATTAAGTATTTTAAGAATAAAAATGTTAATTTTTAAATTAATTTTTATTGAAATTGTTGGTAAAAAAAGAAAAATAGGAAAATAATCAACCACAGTTTGCTTTCACAAGTTTTCAAGCTGTGAAAAAATGAAAACTAAAAACGAGTTTTGGGCTCAAAATAATGTTTTTTTTGTTTTTTTTTCAAAATGTAAAGTTTTTTTCAAAGATTTTTCAATTGAAAAACTATTTTTGGTTTTTTTTTAATTTTTCTCATTCGAAATATTCAAATGAATTTTTTTCATAAAAAAAACTCATCGCGTTAAATTGAAAAAAAACTAAACGGAGAAACGGTTTGAAACATTTTGTCGTCAAAAAAAGGCTGAAATTATTTTTTTTGCTTTTACATTTATCCGAAGCTTTCAGAGTTTTCTCAAAACAAAAACGAAACAAAATTTTCTAGAAAAATGATTTTTCAAACTGTTTTTAGAAGTTTTTTTAGAAGCGGATGGAATGTGATATTTAGTAAAAAGTAATCATCAACTGACTTTTTATGTCCATGTTTTTTTTAATTTGTACTTTGAAAAAATCGCCACATTTTTTTCTCTAAATATTTCCAAAACAAAACTAAAAAAAAATTACAAATATGAAAATTGATTTTTTACAAAAAAACGACACCATGCAAAATGCATTAAATGTTTGTTTAAAAATAAATCATTCGACTAAAAAAATCCACTAACAAAACTTTCAACAAAAAAACATGAAGTTTTTTTTTAATTTTTCACGAAAAATTGAGAAAAAAATTTTACAAAATATTTTTCACAAAATATTTTAATAAAGTCATAAAAAATAATTCAAAAAAAAATCTATGGAAAAACAACTAGATAATTTCATGAAACGGATTTTTTCAATCACATAAAAAAAACATTGACTTTTTTTGAACTATTTTTATTAATTTTTTTTTTTTCAAAACTATTTTTTTATTTTATTTCATTCTTTTTCGAAGCATTTTTTTTTCAAATCATTTTTTTCTTTTTTAATTTTTTTCATTCGAATCATTTTTTTTAGTTTTTGATATCATTTTTTTTGTTTTGGAAAAATATAAATACTCCCACACACGCACGACTTCCATTTCGAGTGGTTTATCTTTCAACTTTCAAGGACTCATCACCTATCCATCATACCACAATGCACACATCCCACACATACTAAACACCACAACCACAATTACTGAGCAACACAACTACACCACACTACTCACACCAAACCACACCACACCACACCACACCACACCACACCACACCACACCACACCACACCACACCACACCACACCACACCACACCCCACCACACCACACCACATCTCACCACACCACACCACACCACACCACACCACACCACACCACAGCACACCACCACCCACCTTATACCACACCACACCACACCACACCACACCACACCACACCACACCACACCACACCACCACCCACCTTATACCACACCACACCACACCACACCACACCACACCACACCACACCACAGCACACCACCACCCACCTTATACCACACCACACCACCACCACACCACAGCACACCACCACCCACCTTATACCACACCACACCACACCACACCACACCACACCACAGCACACCACCACCCACCTTATACCACACCACACCACACCACACCACACCACACCACACCACACCACACCACACCACACCACACCACACCACACCACACCACACCACACCACACCTCACCACACCACACCACACCACACCACACCACACCACACCACACCACACCACACCACACCACACCACACCACCCACCTTATACCACACCACACCACACCACCACCCACCTTATACCACACCACACCACACCACACCACACCACACCACAGCACACCACCACCCACCTTATACCACACCACACCACACCACACCACACCACACCACACCACAGCACACCACCACCCACCTTATACCACACCACACCACACCACACCACACCACACCACACCACACCACAGCACACCACCACCCACCTTATACCACACCACACCACACCACACCACAGCACACCACCACCCACCTTATACCACACCACAGCATTGTTCCAGAATCCATTCTTTTCCACTCTGCAGTCTAGTTGCACCGAACCACCCACCTCCATATAGAGCACCCCTCCATGCAAGGAGGCATGGCTGGAAGGTGGGCTGAAAAACCCCGGGTAGGAAAAACTCCGTTTTGTGAATTTTTTTCTCGCAATGTTTTGCTTGGCTACTTTTTGGATTGATGCGTTTGGTTTGTCGTAGTTTTGTTTTTTGTTTTTTGTGTTTTTTATTTCTTGTTTTTCCATGTTTTTATTATTGCGCAAATTTGCAAAAATGTGCTCTGCAAGTATGAGTTTTTGTGAAAGGTGAATAATTTTTTTGATGGTTTTGCTTCCATTTTGCTCAAAAAGTTTTCTTGTGGTTTTGAATTTGTTTTTTTGGTGTTTTTGTGTATAATTCATTTTTCTTTTTGTTTTCCGCCTTTTTTCATTCAAAAAAAGCGTTAAGTTTATCAGAGTTTTCGGCAAAAAACTATTTAAGACTGCAAACATCTTTTCTTTTTTGTTCAAACCAGTTTTTTTGTATGTATTTTTATTTTTTTCAAAAAAACTGAATTTTATTTTTTGAATAACATTATTTTTTACAAAATGCTTTTTCACATAGTTCTTTGTTTTTTTGCTTCCTCCAGAATGATTGTTTTTCATTTTTTTTTTCCTGATGTACTTCAGTTGAATTTTTCGATCATTTTTTTCCGTTTTGTTTATTCCACTTTCCGATTTTTTCGTTTTTTTGTTAAATGATTTTTTAAGTGTTTTTAATATTTTTTTCCATTTTTTAAAAATTTTACTACTGCTAGTAGTAGTGGTGGTGGTGGTGGTGGTAGTAGTAGAAGTATTAGTAGTAGTAGTAGTAGTAGTAGTAGTAGTAGTAGTAGTAGTAGTAGTAGTAGTAGTAGTAGTAGTAGTAGTAGTAGTAGTAGTAGTAGTAGTAGTAGTAGTAGTAGTAGTAGTAGTATTGTTAACCTTATTATTCATGTTTTTATTATTACTATTGTTGTTTTTATTATTATTTGCATCGGTATTCTTTTCTTCATTGATTGTATAATCCATACTATTTGTACTTCTTTTATTATTATTGTTGTTATTGTTGCTATTATTTTCATTATTATTACTATTTTCCGTGGTAGTGGTAATTGTAGTATTTTTAGTATTAAGTACTGCTTTATCATTACTGTTAGCGTTGTTAACGAGAATTATTTTTGTTTTTGTTGTAGTTTTCTTGTTGCTACTGTTGTTCAAAGTAACCACAGAAGGAATAAATAAAACAAAAAAAATTAAAAAAACGCAGTTTTGTTTTTGCAAAAAAAATTTTCCCACTTTTGTTTTTCCATTTCTTTGTTTTTCTTTTTCGTTTTTTCCATTTTTTTGTTTTTCTTTCTCGTTTTTTCTATTTCTTTGTTTTGCCTTTTCGTTTTTTCCATTTTTTTTCATCAAGCTCGGACTAGCCTCTTTGCCACTTTTTTGGTTGCCATTGCTATCAGCACTATTGGTGTTATTAGTATTATTGTTTTTGTTTTTATTATTATTATCGTCGTTATTTTTATTTTTATTATTATAATTTTTATTTTTATTTTCATTATCGAAATTAATTTTCTTTTTATTTTTATTATCGAAATTAATTTTATTTTTATTTTTATTATTATCATCACTTTTATTTTTATTTTCATTATCATCAATTTTTTTTTTTTTATTTTTATTATCATCATCACTTTTATTTTTATTTTTATTATCATCATTATTTTTATTTTTATTTTTATTATCATCATTATTTTTATTTTTATTTTTATTATTATCATTACAAATATTATTAGTTATTTTTTTATTTTTATTATTGTTGTCTTTATTATCATCATTATTGGATTGCTTTCCTTTGTTTCTGTCACTTTCATCGTGGTCCTTACAAATCTTTTCTTTCATTCTTTCATTCATTCTTTCATTCATTCTTTCAGTCATTCTTTCAGTCATTCTCCCATTCATTCTCCCATTCATTCTCCCATTCATTCTCCCATTCATTCTCCCATTCATTCTCCCATTCATTCTTCTATTCATTCTTTTTTCATTTTCATTTGTTTTTTATTCATTTTTATTTTTTTTCTATTCGTTTTTATTCGTTTTTTTTCGTCCTTCATTCATTCATTTCATAGTTTTTTCAATTATCGAAATTTTTTTCCACAATTATCGAAAATTTTTCCATTATCTTATTCATTCCTTATTCCTGACTTATTCCTTCCTTCTTCCTTCCTTCCTTCCTTCTTCCTTCCTTCCTTCCTTCTTTTCTTTCTTCCTTCCTTCGTTA
>OX387259.1:2430668-2433168 GCA_947562095.1 Branchellion lobata
TTGTGGGGGGTTGTGGTAAGTTGTGAGGAATTTGGGGGGTTGTGGGGGGTTGTTGGGGGTTGTGGGAGGTTGTGAAGAGTTGTGGAATTTTTTGGGGGGTTGTGGAGGTTGTGGGGGGTTGTGAGAGTTTGTGGGGGGTTGTGGAGGTTGTGGGGGGTTGTGAGAGTTTGTGGGAGGTTGTGGAGGGTTGTGGGAGTTGTGGGGGGTTTTGGGGGTAGGGGGGGGGGGGGGGTTGTGAAGGGTTGTGGGGGATTTTGGGGGTTATGCGGAGTTGTGAAGGTTGTTTGGGGTTACGGGAGGTTTCAGTTACAAAGTACCTTTTCTTTTTGGCCTTTTAAAAACTCTTGTGTCAGAAGAATTTGTGGTCTTCAAGTTTGGTTTTCAAAGTCAAATTATTTTTTTATAATTTATTATCTCATTCACATCCACCCTTTCACAAAATTATTTATTTCTTGCTGAGATTGACCGCGTGTTTTTCTTGCAAAACGTTTAAGCTTCCTGTTTTGTTTTATGTAATGTTTTTCTCAAATTTGTCTAGAAAATCTTTTTTTTAATTTCATTTTTATTTTTGGACTTTACTTTTAGATGATGTTAAAAGCTTTGATTTGACGACGTAATTTAGTTTTTCACATCAACAAACTAAAAATTTGTTCACTTTTATTGATTGTTTTCATCGTTTTGTTCATTTTTGTTAAAAATTAATTTTGTTTTTCTCGGAAATTGTTTTGCGTAAATCTTTCAGTTTTGGTTTCAATTTTTTTAGAAGTTTTTTTATATATTTTACAACACCAGTCACAGATGGTAGTGATCGCAAAAAAAAAATTTTCTTAAAATAACTGAGATTGTTTACTTTGAAAAATTATTTATTAATTTTCAAAACGAAAAATTGCCTGGGCTTCGTTTTAAAGCAAAAAAAAATTTTTAACAAAATGAAAACGGCTATTTTCCATGAAATTTTTTTTAGTTTCTGAAATTGTTTCAATTCTATAAAAAACTAAAAAAAACTAAAAAAAAACAAATTTAAATTTTCAAAAGTGTATAAAAAAATTGAGTTTTTTCAGATATTTATATCCGTTTTCTAGTTTATTTGTATGTAAATGATTGAGACACTTGACAACGTTGTTGCCATGAACTTTGGCAAAAAATTTGTTTTTTTTTTCTAACTTTTTGAAGTTTTTACAGTTTCAGAAAAAAACAAAAATTTTTCCAGTTTCAAAAACATAGTTAAAGGTTTCTGAGAGTTTTTTTGAAATTTATTTTTTGAATTTTAAAAAAATTTGCATTTAATTTTTTAATGTTTTGAGATTTTGAACAAAATGATATGAAAATTACTGAAAAATTCGGTTTTAGTTCCAAAATCAGTTTTTAAGGGTTTTTGTAATAAAAATAATCAACAAAAACAAAACTGAAACATCAGCAAACAAAATTATTTTGCTCAGTTGAATCAAAATGTACTGAAATTTAATTTTTCAAATTGATTGAAAAATGAAAAAAAAATGAAAAAATGAAAAATAAAAATGAAAAAAGCATTTTCAGTAACTCCAAATGGTTTTTTTGAACACTCCAGAATAATGAAGAAATTAGAAAAACTGAAAAATAACTTTTTTTAAATTTAAAAAATCAAAAATAAATGAATAAAACAAAAGATATAAAAAAAAGTAATAAAAAAATAAATAAATAAAACAAAAGATATGAGAAGAAAATAAAAGTAGAAAAATAACTATAGAATTTTCCAAAAAAAAAAGAACTATGAAAAAAAACAAAGAAAGCAAAGAACAAAGCAACTTTTAATAAAAAAATATTTTAAAAAAAACAGAAGTATAAAAAAAATTGTTTAACTCAGTCATGAAAAGTGACCCAAAAAGAATCGAAAGACCACCGTATCCTTCGCAAATCATCCAAAAAAGCTATTACTCTTGATACTCCTGTGTGTGTGTGTGTGTGTGTGTGTGTGTGTGTGTGTGTGTGTGTGTGTGTGTGTGTGTGTGTGTGTGTGTGTGTGTGTGTGTGTGTGTGTGTGTGTGTGTGTGTGTGTGTGTGTGTGTGTGTGTGTGTGTGTGTGTGTGTGTGTGTGTGTGTGTGTGTGTGTGTGTGTGTGTGTGTGTGTGTGTGTGTGTGTGTGTGTGTGTGTGTGTGTGTGTGTGTGTGTGTGTGTGTGTGTGTGTGTGTGTATGCGTGTATGCGTGTGTGTGTTTATTGTTTGGATGTTTGTACGTTTTTTTTAAGTTTTTCCAAAAATTATTAATTTCAACTAATTGAATTTTTCTTTTTGACATCCGAATAGTCCAGCTGTTTTTACGGGTTTTCAACTTTTTTTAATTTTTATTTAAAAGTATATGCATGAAACGTGAAAAAAAATCCATTTAAAAATGAGCATTTGCTGAAAAATTATTCGAAAAACACACACGTGGTGAAAAAAAAACAAAAAATGCCTGCTTGCTCAAGACGGTTGTTGTTGAGAAAAAATTATTTTTCGTATTTAAAAAAAAATATTATTCTT
>OX387259.1:2443168-2483168 GCA_947562095.1 Branchellion lobata
TAATAATAATAATAATAATAATAATAATAATAATAATAATAGTATGAGCAGAGCGTTGATTTTGTAGCAAGTAGAGTTTAAGTTGTCATGAGGGCCACAAACCTTTGTAGGGTGTGTGCTCTTTTGGTATTTCAGGCAGAGGAACTGCATTATCGAAAGGGTTGTTGTTTATTGTTGCTTTTTATTGTATTGTGTTTCACTGAAGTGTATTGTATTATATCGTATGTTTTTCATTGTATATTATGTTATTGTATTGTATTGTATTTTATTGTATTGTATTGTATTTTATTGCATAGTATTGTATTGTATTGTTTTGTATTGTATTGTATTGTATTGTATTGTATTGTACTGTATTGTATTGTATTGTATTGTATTGTATTGCATTGTTTTGTATTGTATTGTATTGTATTGTATTGTTTTGTATTGTATTGTATTGTATTGTATTGTATTGTATTGTATTGTATTGTATTGTATTGTATTGTATTTTATTGTATTGTATTGTATTGTTATGTATTGTATTGTATTGTATTGTATTGTATTGTATTGTATTGTATTGTATTGTATTGTATTGTATTGTATTGTATTGTATTGTATTGTATTGTATTGTATTGTATTGTATTGTATTGTATTGTTTTGTTTTGTATTGTATTGTTTTGTATTGTATTGTATTGTATTGTATTGTATTGTATTGTATTGTATTGTATTGTATTGTATTGTATTGTATTGTATTGTATTGTATTGTATTGTATTGTATTGTATTGTATTGTATTGTATTGTATTGTATTGTATTGTATTGTATTGTATAGAGTTTTAATGCATATCATTGCATTGCAAATCATCAGACCCACCCACCAAATTTTCTCCCAGGCAGAGTATCTGTGGTGGTCCATAGCTTGTATGAGTACTACTTTCATAAGTATTAAGTATTAATTTCAGTAAGTATTAAGTATTAATTTCAGTAAGTATTGAGTATTAATTTCAGTAATTGTCTTTGAGATGTTTAGTTAATACTATAACATTGCATGGTTCTTTCGAAAGGGGCTGAGGAGGTTAGGAAATTAACTGAATCAGCGTTATCGGAAGCATCACGTGACAATAAGTTATAAAAATAGGGCAAGAGTTGAAAAGACCGCAGTTCATTCAACAACACAAAACATGCATGCATAACGAGGAACAAATAATGAATGAAAGAATGAAGGAAAAAATCGAATGGATTTCAAACAAACCTGGTTGATCGTAATCTTCGTTGTCGTCGTCATCGCCATCCTCTTCCTCTTCCTCCTCATCATCAAGGTCATCAAAGCTCATGTGATGAACGTCATCGTAGTTGTTTCCGGTGTCGTCATCGGCGTTGTTGCTCACCAAAGGCTGGAGTGCCTCCATCCACTTCTGTGGTGATGGAAATTATGGTGGAAAAGATGATGGAAAGGGTGGTGGGGATGATGGTGGAAAGGATGGTGGGAAATATGGTGGAAGGGTGGTGGGGATGATGGCGGGGAGGATGGCGGGAAGGATGGTGGGAAGGATGGTGGGGAGGATGGTGGGAAGGATGGTGGAAAGGATGGTGGAAAAGATGATGGAAAGGGTGGTGGGGAGGATGGTAGGAAGGATGGTGGGAAGGATGGTGGAAGGATGGTGGGAAGGATGGTGAGAAGGATGGTGGGAAGGATGGTGAGAAGGATGGTGGGAAGGATGGTGGGAAGGATGGTGGGAAGGATGGTGAGAAGGATGGTGGGAAGGATGGTGGGAAGGATGGTGGGAAGGATGGTGGGAAGGATGGTGGGAAGGATGGTGGGAAGGATGGTGGGAAGGATGGTGGGAAGGATGGTGGGAAGGATGGTGGGAAGGATGGTGGGAAGGATGGTGGGAAGGATGGTGGGAAGGATGGTGGGAAGGATGGTGGGAAGGATGGTGGGAAGGATGGTGGGAAAGATGGTAGGAAGGATGGTGGGAAGGATGGTGGGAAGGATGGTGGGAAGGATGGTGGGAAGGATGGTGGGAAGGATGGTGGGAAGGATGGTGGGAAGGATGGTGGGAAGGATGGTGGGGAGAATGGTGGGAAGGATGGTGGGAAGGATGATGGGAAGGATGGTGGGGATGATGGTGGGAAGGATGGTGGGAAGGATGGTGGGAAGGATGGTGGGAAGGATGGTGGGAAGGATGGTGGGAAGGATGGTGGGAAGGATGGTGGGAAGGATGGTGGGAAGGATGGTGGGAAGGATGATGGGAAGGATGGTGGGGATGATGGTGGGAAGGATGGTGGGAAGGATGGTGGGAAGGATGGTGGGAAGGATGGTGGGAAGGATGATGTGAAGGATGGTGGGAAGGATGGTGGGAAGGATGGTGGGAAAGATGGTGGGGAGGATGATGGGGAGGATGGTGGGAAGGATGGTGGGGAGGATGATGGGGAGGATGATGGGAGGATGGTGGGAGGAGTGATAAGGATGATGGTGAAAAGACTGATGAAGATGATGGTGGAAATGATGGTGAAAATTCCCACCCACCCAAAGCACTCACGGAGCGATCAGCTTTGAAATTGGCGCCAAAGATAAGGGCGTGTGAGTTCCTCTTCTTGATGAGTCTGAAAGGCCACGGGAGGGCTGGGTTGTCTGAACTGTAAGAGGTGATCCTGCAAAGGTGGTGGTGGTGGTGGTGGTGGTGGTGGTGGTGGTGGTGGTGGTGGTGGTGGTGGTGGTGGTGGTGATGATGATGATGATGATGATGATGATGATGATGAGGATGATGATGATGATGATGATGATGATGATGATGATGATGATGATGATGATGATGATGATGATGATGATGATGATGATGATGATGATGATGATGATGATGATGATGATGATGATGATGATGATGATGATGATGATGTTCAATCACTAACGATTTATAGTCACTCAGTCTGATAATTTTTTCGGCTTTTTTAGAAGTTTCCTGCTGGAAAATGAAGAGGTAGGTATCGTGGAGTATGACGTAACGACGATGCCCTGTGGAAGAAAAAAAAGAAGAGGAAGAGGAAGAGGAGGAAGTGGAGAAAAGGAGGAGGAGGAAAAGGAGGAGGAGGAGGAGGAGGAGGAGGAGGAGGAGGAGGAGGAGGAGGAGGAGGAGGAGGAAAAGGAGGAAGAGGAAGAGGAAGAGGAAGAAAAGGAGGAAGAAGAGGAAGAAGAGGAGAAGGAAGAGGAAGAGGAGGAAGAGGAGGAAGAGGAGGAAGAGGAGGAAGAGGAGGAAGAGGAGAACAAAAAAGAGGAAAAAGAAGACATTCCCAAGGCAAAACCCTTCCACAAAACTAACTCACAGCCCAGCTTGGTTGTGACTATGTTTACCAGGGGCGTTATCTCGTTCAACCGGCTGCTGAGAGATTCGCCCACGGAAAAGACCTTGTGGTGGTGGTGTTGTGGTGATGTTGTGGTGGTGTTGTAGTGGTGTTGTGCTGGTGTTGTAGTGGTTTTGTGGTGGTGTTGTGGTGGTGTTGTGGTGGTGTTGTGGTGGTGTTGTGGTGGTGTTGTGGTTGTGTTGTGGTGGTGTTGTGGTGGTGTTGTGGTGATGTTGTGGTGGTGTTGTGGTGGTGTTGTAGTGGTTTTGTGGTGGTGTTGTGGTGGTGTTGTGGTGGTGTTTTAGTGGTGTTGTGGTGGTGTTGTGGTGGTGTTGTGGTTCTGAGACACTCGCCAGCAAAGAATACCTTGTTTGAAGACTTTAGCCAGCCGTGACAGCATGGTGAAAGTGCCAACAAACTTTGACAGTCTTAGTGGGTGGAAAGATGGGAAAAATGGTGGTAGCTGAGGAGATATGTGAGATGGAAAAGAGGATGTGAATGAGCGGAAAAGGAAGTGAATGGGAAAATATGGAGGAATGAGGAAGAGAGGAAGAAAAAGAGGATGGAGGATGAGAAAAGGATTAAGAGGAGTAGAGGTTGTTTCGATTTTACGAAGGGTTTGAAAGTTTGGGGGGATGAACCCTCTGTATTTCTCTTGGGAGTTCGTGGTGGTGACAGAAGGGGTGGTTATGGGGGTGGTTATGGGGGGGGAGGGGGGGACAGAAGGGGTGGTTATAGAGGTGGTGGTAGAATGGGTGGTTATAGAAGTGGTGGTAGAATGGGTGGTTATGGATGAAAGTTGGAACAAATGTCCTCACCTTTCAGACAGTCGTCAACGTCCTGCATGGCAACTGGTGTTTTGTGGTTAGCTGGAAGTGGTTGTTTGGATGGCACGGAAGAGTTATTGTTGTCTGAAACCTTTTCTCAACAAATATAGGGATGGTGCTTTTGAGTGGGGCGTAGATAGTGGGGTTGTGGTGGTTTTTTTTAGTGAACAGGTGGTGGTGGGTGTGATGGTGGGTGTGATGGTGGGTGTGATGGTGGGTGTGATGGTGGGTGTGATGGTGGGTGTGATGGTGGGTGTGATGGTGGGTGTGATGGTGGGTGTGGTGGTGGGTGTGGTGATGGTGTGGTGGTGGGTGTGGTGGTGGGTGGGGTGGTGGGTGTGGTGGTGGGTGTGGTTATCCTAATAAGAGACCCTCATGAGGTCTTTAAACTTTTTAGAAACACGTATAAATCCATCCGTTCATGTATTGTATTGTATTGTTTCGTATTGTATCTTATTTTTTCTTACTATATTGTATCGTAATATATTGTGTTGTATTTTATTGTATTTTGTTATATTTTTTTTATATTGTGTTGTATCGTATTGTATTTTGTTGTGTTATATTATATTGTATCGTATTGTGTTTTTTTGTGTTGTATTGTATTATGTTGTATTGTATTGTGTTGTTTTGTATTGTTTTGTATTGTATTTCTTTGTGTTGTATTGTATTTCTTTGTGTTGTATTTTTTTGTGCTCTATTTTATTTCATTGTGTTGTATTATATTTTGTTGTATTTTATTGTATTCTGTTGTATTGTTTCATTGTGTGGTGTATTGTATTATAATGTGTTGCATTGTTTTTTATTTCATTGTATTATACTGTTTTGCATTGTATTTAATTGTTATGTTACACCTTAAAACACGAAACACCATTTATTTCATTCCTTAATTTACCAGCAGCCGAAGATTCTTCAAATCAATCAAAAAGACAACCTGTCCAGTAACCACTTCAACTCATCTAATCTTTTCTAATCTAATCTAATCTAATCCAATCACGAAATTTTATAGCGCTGCTTAAACTCTTCTTAAAATTTCCTGATCGACCAACCACACTGACTCGGCAACGCTAATTCATTGACTCCAACTCGATTGGATTTCCCATAAAATAATAATAATATTAACAGAATTTGTCATTATGTTTCTTTTCATCGGAACTTGGCACTTATTGTTTTGTTATTTTTTATTAATATTATTATTCGTATCCTATTATTTTTATTAATATTATTATTCGTATCCTATTATTATTTTTTTTTCACTGAATTCAGTTTCATGACAATAGACTTGTGTCTATTAAAACTCTCCCATTTGTCTTGCAGTCGCAAGTTCTACTCATTATTTTATTATTTGCTTATTATTATTATTTTATTATTATTTTATCATTATTTTTATTTTATTATTATTTTTATTTTTTTATTATTTTTTTATTATTAATCTTTTTTTATTATTTTATTATTATTATTATTATTTTGCCCTTTCTCGCCCAATCATTGAACTTTATCAGCTGAACAATCGGCAACAAAAGCAACTGACAATAAGGCCAAGAACAGTAACTAAACACACCACTCAGTTCAATAGCTATTTCTGAAATAATTAATAATTAATTATTAATTGAATAATTAATTCTGAAACTAAACATCCAATTTATTCTTCAAATTCATCATCTGTTCATTAACTTCTTCATTCATTCATTAAATATCTTGTTAATTTATTAAATTATTTATTCGTTAAATTTCTCATTTATTGATTAAATTCTTCGTTAAATGATTTTTATTTTATTTTTAGTTTCACGTCTATTTTATAATCACGTCTTATTTATAATCAAGATTTATTTTTATTTTTTTCAAAGAGTAGCTCAAAGTGATTGTGAGGGCCATGCAAGGAGCTTGTGACAATCACTCACACAAAACTTTCTGATTTTTATTTTTTTTAATATCCTTCCTTTTTGGCCATATCGACCAATTATTTGCGTATATCATGTGCTTTTAAACACAATATACGCTGTCATTTTGCTTCCTTTTTCACCAAACATGCAAAATGTTTGTATATACATTCAATACAATACAAAACAAACACGCATACTATTATAGTGGCATTAACCCCGTAGAGTTTCGAGACCACAATGAACATACTTTTCTGGAAATTCTTCAATGAAATGGCCTTTATGAAAGAAATTTCATGAAAAAAATTTCACAAAAAGTTCAAATAAAGAAATTAATACAAATTTATTTAATAAAAAAATTTAATTAAAAAAATTTGAAATGCATTGTCCAATTTTTGGCATAATTTCGTCATGCAAAATTGCTTTGAATATTTTTTAAATGAAATAACGATAATGAGTCAAAAATTAATTATTATTCAGAAAATATCTAAAACAGTTCATAACGAAAATATAAATCAACCGAATTCTAATTCTTAAAAAATCTCAAAGTTGATTAACATAAATTTAAAACCTAAATCACCTTTTTGCGACTTCTTGAACCAAAAATAGACTAACACCAAGCTGGGGCGACTATTAATAGAATCGTCAAAAATTATAATACTAAATTCTGCTTAGAGAAATTTAACAATGGATTTCGCTTTCAAGGAGCCATAGATTTGTTTTATTCAATTTCAATTCTATCAGTGTTTTTTTAAATCAAATCGATTATTTCTCGGACGATTTTCTCAGCCCCATGGGAACCCAGAAGCCTGGAGCCTGGGTGCAAGCCCTCATTGGCAGATTCGAGGCACAAGTGAGCGCATCTGTACTGCCACTAGCACTGCCGCTACTAATACTATTAATACTACTAATACTACTAATGATGCTACTATTGCTACTAATATTACTAATACTTTTACTACTTATAATATTAAAACTGCTACTGCTACCAACATTACGAATACTAATACGGCTATTACTACTACTACCACTACTGCTGGTGGGTCAGCCCATCATTGATTGAAGATAGCATGTATTTTGGGCAAAAGCCAGAGACTCAAACCCAGTCTAGTTTCCACTACTCCTACTGCACCACTACTACTACTACACTACTACTACTATAATACCACTACTACTACTACTACTACACTACTACTACAATACCACTACTACTACTACTTCTACTATTACTACTACTACTACTACTACTACTACTACTACTACTACTACTGCTACTACTACTACTACTACTACTACTACTACTACTACTACTACTACTACTACTACTACTACCACTACTACTACTACTTCTACTATTTCTACTACTACCACTACTACTACTACTACTACTACTACTACTACTACTACTACTACTACTACTACTACTACTACTACTACTACTACTACTACTACTACTACTACTACTACTACTACTACTACTACTACTACTACTACTACTACTACTACTACTACTACTACTACTACTACTACTACTACTACTACTACTACTACTACTACTACTACTACTACTACTACTACTACTACTACTACTACTACTACTACTACTACTACTACTACTACTACTACTACTACTACTACCACTACTACTACTACTACTACTACTACTACTACTACTACTACTACTACTACTACTACTACTTGCAGCTTCCAATCAGAACTGGCATGAACACCGCTTTATCAATGCAAAACTTTGATCTCAACAAGGATTGCCTGATCAAGGTGATGATGGTGCTGCTGATGACGATAATGATGATTATCATTATTATAGTTTTCAAAAGGTTATTAGGAGACTTTTGGCTATGTGTACATGTTGTTTATGGGTTAGGTTATAGTTGTTGAGAAGGCTGCCAATGGGTGATGTGTGTGTTGTGAAAAGTAGTGGTCCAAGGACTGATCCTTGTGGAACACCATGCTCAATGGAGACTGTAGAGGAGGTGTGAGTACCAAGTTTGACGGATTGCTTTCTTCCTGTGAGATATGGCTCTAACCACTTCAGCGCCAAGCAAGGTCAGACAGACGCTGAATTCGTTAAAACTCGTGGTGAACAGTCGAAATGAACGACAAAAGCATGACCCGTGATTTTTCGAGCGATCTGAGATGGAAAAAAGATTGATTGACTGTGGCATCAAACAATAAACTTCAAACATCCCAAAATTGAACAGAACAGTAGTGACAGAACAGTAGTGACAGAACAGTAGTCACAGAACAGTAGTGACAGAACAGTAGTCACAGAACAGTAGTGACAGAACAGTAGTGACAGAACAGTAGTCAATGAAACCTTGAAGCAATGTTGACTATAGAATCAAATAAAGGGACATTAAAAACTTTAAATAGCTCACAATCACACAAATTAACCCTTGAAGAGTGTTTCATGTTACGGAAAATGTTACAATGTATGAAAAAATCAAAATGCAGTCAAGTTGTTGTGAAAGTTAAAGTGTTGTTGTGTGGGTTGGAGTGTTGTTGGTTGGGTTGGAGTGTTGTTGGGTGGGTTGGAGTGTTGTTGGGTGGGTTGGAGTGTTGTTGGGTGGGTTGGAGTGTTGTTGGCTGGGTTGGAGTGTTGTTGGGTGGGTTGGAGTGTTGTTGGGTGGGTTGGAGTGTTGTTGTGTGGGTTGGAGTGTTGTTGGGTGGGTTGGAGTGTTGTTGGAGTGTTGTTGGGTGGGTTGGAGTGTTGTTGTGTGGGTTGGAGTGTTGTTGGTTGGGTTGGAGTGTTGTTGGGTGGGTTGGAGTGTTGTTGGGTGGGTTGGAGTGTTGTTGGGTGGGTTGGAGTGTTGTTGGGTGGGTTGGAGTGTTGTTGGGTGGGTTGGAGTGTTGTTGGGCGGGTTGGAGTGTTTTTGGGTGGGTTGGAGTGTTGTTGGGTGGGTTGGAGTGTTGTTGGGTGGGCTGGAGTGTTGTTGGCTGGGTTGGAGTGTTGTTGGGTGTGCTGGAGTGTTGTTGGAGTGTTGTTGGCTGAGTTGGAGGGTTGATGGGGTGTTGTTGGGTGAGTTGGAGGGTTGATGGGGTGTTGTTGGCTGAGTTGGAGGGTTGATGGGGTGTTGTTGGGTGAGTTGGAGGGTTGATGGGGTGTTGTTGGGTGGACTGGAGTTGGGAACGTTTCTACTCCAACAAAGCGACAGCAACGGCCATACACGGGATGAGAACATTTATCAATAATTCATTCAATTCTAAAATTATAACTTTGATTCGGTCTTTGAATAAAAGGGATAAGAATAATACTTATTATTGAATACTATACTATACGTACTATAAAAACAACAATTATAGTTACTATAAAAATGATAATGATAATAATAATAATAATAATAATAATAATAATAATAATAATAATAATAATAATAATAATAATAATAACAATAATAATTATTATTATAGTACCTATTTTTAATATTGTTTTTATTATTACTATTGTGACGACACCGACCACGGCAGGTGAGCAAATACAAGTTTTCTCTGGTGATCAACGGACTCACCAAGATCCTTCAGAATGTCGATTCTATGGTCTGTGCTACTTGTTCTTTGTTCTCTGATTCGTGCTGCTTGTTACTTGTTCTTTGTTCTATGATTCGATGTTTTTTTTTTTTTACGGTTACTGCTGCTTTTTATTTCTATGGTTTTTTTGCTTGTTCTTTGTTTTTTTGTTGTTGGTTCTATGGTTTATTTTAATTTTTCTTTGTTTTTTGTTGTTGGTTCTATGGTTTGTGCAAGCATGTGCATATCACTGTTACGTAACACAGAGCATGATCTTGTGCACTATAAGCTCTGTCGCTATGAAGATGACAGAGACCTTAGGGTAGAAGTAGTATAGTACTGGTAGTGGTAGTAGTAGTATTAGTAGTAGTAGTAGTAGTAGAAGTAGTAGTAGTAGTAGAAGTAGTAGTAGTAGTAGTAGTAGTAGTAGTGGTAGTAGTAGTAGTAGTAGTAGTAGTAGTAGTAGTAGTAGTAGTAGTAGTAGTAGTAGTGGTAGTAGTAGTAGTAGTAGTAGTAGTAGTAGTAGTAGTAGTAGTAGTAGTAGTAGTAGTAGTAGTAGTGGTAGTAGTAGTAGTAGTAGTAGTAGAAGTAGTAGTAGTAGTAGTAGTAGTAGTAGTAGTAGTAGTAGTAGTAGTAGTAATAGTAGTAGTAGTAGTAGAAGTAAAGGTTGTAGTATAGTGATAAAAAAAATGATATTTTATTCATTATGAACAGTTATAAAAATAATATTACATTGATGGCCGTAACAGTCCTACTATTGCCAGCTCCAACAACCTCACATCACCAGTACAACATAGACAATAATGATAATAATAGTAATAATAATAATATTTGTATCATTATTATTAATAGTAATAAAATTAATAATGATTATAATAATAATACTAATAATAACGATTAAATAATCAAGCAACAACGACGACCACTCAGAAAATAGTGGGTGCGGAGGCGGAGAGGAACTTTTACGACTCACAGATCATCATCCTTGACACCCTTGAGAAAGTGCTCAACAGTGTGAGTGGGGGGAGGGGGGGGGGGTAGGAATGGTTGGGGGGGGGGGGAGGAAGGTGGGAGGAAGGTGGGGGTTAGGAATGGTTGGGGGGAGGGAGAAGGAGGTGGGGGAGTAGGAACGGTTGGGGGGGAGGGGAGGAGAGGGAGGGGGGGGGTAAGAATAGTTGGGGGCGGGGGATAGGTGTTAAAAGCGTGGTGGTGCCGCTAGCATAAATTGTATGTTTTGTTTTATCTTCCTTTTCCCCTTTTATTCCATAAATTCCACGCTATTTCTCTTCCTCTTTTTCTTCTTTTTTTTTTCTCTTCTTCCTTCTCCTTTTCCTCTTCTTTCTTCTCCTCCTTCTCCTCTTCCTCCTCCTCCTCCTCCTCCTCCTCCTCCTTCCCTTCAGCAACCCAAAGACACATCTCGACTGGATGAAGCCATGTATGTTCGTCTGCTGCTTCCCGAGCTCTGCAAGGTGTCACCATCCATCCATCCATTCATCCATCCAACTTTTTTCCATCCCTCCATACATCCGTCCACCTTCATCCACTCCACCCATTCAACCGTCCACCTCCACCCACTCAACCCACCTCCATCCACTCAACCCATTCAACCGTCCACCTCCACCCATTCAACCCACCTCCATCCACTCCACCCATTCAACCGTCCACCTCCACCCACTCATCCCACCTCCATCCACTCCACCCATTCAACCCACCTCCATCCACTCCACCCATTCAACCCACCTCCATCCACTCCACCCATTCAACCCACCTCCATCCACTCCACCCATTCAACCCACCCAGTTTTTGAACAACGTCAACGACACCAACGTCTCCACAGCCTACCTCAAACAACTTGCCTCTCATGTCCTCTTCTCTCTCTCCCTCAACAATTTCACCGCCGTCTTCAACAGGATGTCCGCCAGGTGCTCCCACCCTTCTCTACTCTCCTCTACACATCACCACACCACGCCACATCACCACACCACGCCACATCACCACACCACACTACATCACCACACCACATCACCACACCACAAATCATACCACCACACCACACCACATCACATCACCACACCACATCACCACACCACAATAAATCACCACACCACACCACACCACACCACAGATCACCACACCACACTACATCACCACTCCACACCACACCATAGATCACCACACCCCATCACCACACCACACAGACTGGCCACCCTGTCTTCCTCCTCCGACGACAACCAGGATCACTCTGACCTCGAACTCATTCAACACATCAATGTTGACTGTGGCCGACTCATCCGATTGCTCAATGGTGGAGTGGGATGGGAAGAGGAGGATGATGGGGTTGGGGTGGGATAGGAGGGGGAGGATGATGGGGTGGAGTGGGATGGGGGGAGGAAGAGGATGGGGGTGGGGTGGGATGGTTGAGTACGTTTTCTGCTTGTAGGGGTGTTAGGAAGGAAACTAATGGATGGATGATGGTTCGTATGAATTCACAAATGGCTGAGTGGATGCATGCATGGAAAGCAATGCCACACTGCGCAGAGGCTGCCTCGAAGTTTAAACTCCTCAAGAAGCCAGTGCAGTTGAGTCTGGCCGTGAGTCTGGAAAAGGTGGGATAGATGGATGGATGGATGAATGAATGAATGAGTGGATGAATGGATGGTTAGATGGATGGATGAATGGATAAATGAGTGGGTGGATGGATAGATGAATATAATGGAATATAATAGAATTAGATGAATAGGTAAATTAATGAAGAAAAGAAAATTTGAACGAATAAATAATTGCTTATTAAGTTCTTTTCACCCCTTTTTCTTCTCTTCCTTTTCCTCCTCCTCCTCCTCCTCTTCCTCTTCTTCCTTTTCTTCCTCCTTCTCCTCCTCCTCCTCCTCCTCCTCCTCTTTCATCCTCTTCTCATTTCTCTTTCTTTATCCTTCTTTTTTTTCATCTTCTCCCTCTTTATCTACTTCTCCTTCCTCATCCTCTTTCTCCTTTTTCTCTTTCTTTATTCTCTTCCTATTCCTCCTCTTTCTTCTTCTTCTTCTTTTCATCCTCTTCATCCTCTTTCTCCTTCTCTTTCCCTTCTTTATCCTCCTCTTCTTCTTCCTCCTTCTTCTCTTCATCCTCTTCCTCCTTTTTCTTCTCTTTCTTTTCCCCTTCTCATCTTCTTCTTTTTTCTCCTTCTCTTCCTCTTTTTCTTTCTTCTCCTCTTCCTCCTCTTCTTCTTCCTCAGGCCATATGGAACTGGTTGTCCAACTACCCAGAGGAGTTTGCAGCTTTGCAGAAGGGGCCCAACGAAGACCTGGCTGGTTGTTGTTGTTGTTGTTGTTGTCTTCGTTGTTGTTGTTGTTGTTGTTGTTGCTGTTGTTGTTGTTTTCGTTGTCGTTGCTGTTGTTGTTGTTGTTGTTGTTGTTGTTGTTGTTGTTGTTGTTGTTGTTGCCGACACCCGCCTCTCATTTATTTTTCTATTTCTTCTTCAAAACCCACCATTCTTCCTTCATCGCTCATTCTTTCTTTCACCACCACCTCTTTCACCACCAATCATCACTCCACTCCCTCTCAACACAACACCCTCCCACCCAAAACACCCCCCCCCCCCTTCAAACCACCCATCCAGAGTGTTGTGACAAGTTGTTCGATTTGGCGACTTGTTACACCGAAAACTCCAAGAAGAAGGTAGGAATGTGGCCTATGCAGATGATGCTCCTGGTCCTCTGTCCTGTGCGTGGTGCTGTTTGGGGGAGTTGGGGGGGGAGGGGGGAAGTGGAAATAGGCGGAAGGGTTTTGGGGAGTTTAGCTTGGGGGGGTTTGGTTTGGTGGTGGGTGGGGTTTTGGGAAATTAGGGGAGGTTAGTTTGGGTGGGTAGGAAATTATGTTCACCACACCACACCAGCCCATCCTCGAGGAGATCAGAAACGCGGAGAATGGCGCTCCAATCTCGGTTCAGCACTCCAAAAAGGTGCGTTTTTTTCTTGAAAAACCACTAAAAATCTTCAAAAAGCCAAAAAAAATTCCCCCAAAAAACCATCAAATATCCTCCAAAAACCACCCATAAACCGCCAAAAAAATCTTTCTCCCTCGACAGAAGCAGTTCATTGACGACTTGAAGCGTTCGTTGGGAGGTCACCACGGCAGTAGCGCTCAGAAGGTGCTGCAAGAGGGGGCTGCTGTGACGTGTGTGAGGCTGTGCAAGGCGTCGACCTACATTAGCTCCAAGGACAGCCTCAATGTCCTCTTCCAACTCGTCGTCTCCGTCATCAGTGACCTCAAGGTGGGAGGGAAAGTTTGAGGGGTTGGTGGTTTTTTGGGGGGTTTTTGAACCACCCCACAAAGCCCACACCAAACCACCCCACAAAGCCCTTACCAAACCACCCCACAAACCCCACACCAAACCACCCCACAAAGCCCACACCAAACCACCCCACAAACCCCACACCAAACCACCCCTCAAAGTCCACACCAAACCACCCCACAAAGCCCACACCAAACCACCCCACAAACCCCACACCAAACCACCCCACAAAGCCCACACCAAACCACCCCACAAAGCCCACACCAAACCACCTCACAAAGCCCACACCAAACCACCCCACAAACCCCATACCTCAGTCACTGCTCTTCAACGTGCATAAGCCCTTCTCTCGAGGGGCTTCTTGCATCAACCAAGACGTCGAACTGATGGTTGAGTGCTTCCTTTCCTGCTTCAGAGTCACTCCCCACAAGAACGACCTTCTCAAAGTGGGGTTTTTGGGGTTTTTTTGAGGTTTTTTTGGGGGGCTTTCAAGGGTTTGGTTATTTATTTTGTCGTTTTTTGGGGTGTTTTGGGTTATGTTGGATTTGTGTTTGGTTGTGGTGGAGTTGTTAGGGGGTTTTGGTGGGGTTGTGGTGGGGTTGTTAGCTGGTTGTGGTGGAGTTGTTAGGTGTTTGTAGTGGGGTTGTTAGGTGGTTGTAGTGGGGTTGTTAGGTGGTTGTGGTGGGGTTGTTAGGTGGTTGTGGTGGGGTTGTTTGGGCTTTTTTGGTCATTTTTTTATTTTTATAACGGTGCCTCCACCACCCCTTCAGATCTGCATCAACCTCAATTCCCCCCACACCCTCCACTTCGTCCTCATCAAGGCTCTCCACTCCATTATCGTCCAGGTGCCGTCGTGGCGGTGGTGTGTCGTGGTTTCATGGTGGTTGTAATGACGGTTTTTGTGGCCGTGAAGTGGCGGCTGTAACGGTTGGGACGGTGGAGTGGTGGCTGTAGTGATTGTGGCGGTGGAGTGGTGGCTGTAATGATTGTGGCGGTGGTAGTGGTGGCTGTAATGATTGTGGTGGCAGTTGTCGCTGCTACACGCGTCAGAAACAGCGTCACAACCTCAGAAAAGACTACCGTGGTGGCCGAAAATCGAGTTAATGCACGGCAGAGCCTCTGAACTGAGGAAGCTTTTCACTGAAACACTCAACAAGGTGGGAGAGAGAGGGGGGAGAGGAGAGGGAGGGAGGAGAGGAGAGAGAGGGAGGAGAAGAAAGAGAGGGAGGAGGAAGGGGAGAGAGAGGAGTGGAGAGAGAAGGAGAAGGTGAGAGAGAAGGAGGAGGTGAGAGAGAAGGAGGAGGTGAGAGAGAAGGAGGATGTGAGAAAGAAGGAGGAGGTGAGAAAGAAGGAGGAGGTGAGAGAGAAGGAGGATGTGAGAAAGAAGGAGGAAGGCGAGAGAGAGAAGAGGGGGTGAGAGTGTGAATGGGGTGAAGAAACAATGTTTAAAAGGGGGAGGAGGTTGCGAAGGGTGGAGGAGGAGGTATCACTTGTAAATTTTATTGGAAACTGAGCTGTTTGATTGTAGAGCTGCTTCGATGAGCGCGGATTACTTCAGTGTAATATTAATTTAATTTAATCTTGAATTAACTTTTAAAAATTAAACATTCGCCAGGTGTCTCAAATGAACCATACGCCTGTGAGGCTGTCTCAGGTTGGAACATTGTATGTATGGATAGATGAATGAATGGATGAATGAATGGATGAGTGAATGAATGAGTGAAAGGATGAATGAATGGATGACCAATGACCCCAAAAATCCCCAATGACCCCAAAAATCCCCAATGACCCCAAAAATCCCCAATGACCCCAAAAATCCCCAATGACCCCAAAAATCCCCAATGACCTCAACGACCCCCAATGACCCATCCCCCCACAGAGCCTGACCATACGGGTGCACGCCTTGAAGCTGCGAGAGAAGCCGACTGATGAGGTGTTAAGTTACAAGGAGCTCCTACTCGGCATCGTCAAACTCGTCCACGCCGACCCCATTCTGATGCTCTACGTGAGTGCCAGGGGAATTGGAGGTTTAAATGGAGTTTTTGGGAGAAATGGGGGTTTGGATGGGGGATGGGGGACTAAGACAGGGGGGGGGGGGGGGAGCCAACTGAGTCACCCTTATAGAACTACAGTTTCCAAAAAAGCCACGTTTCGCAAAAAATCTCAAAAAATCACTCCCCCATTCACCACTTTCCTCCATTTCTCACCCTCTCTCATTCCCCACCCACCTCCATTCTCCACCCTCCTTCATTTTTCACCCACCCCTCTTCTCCACCCTCCCCCATTCCCCACTCACCCCCATTCTCCACCCACCCCCATTCTCTATTCGCCCACCCCTAAAGAACCCCAGCAAGACGAGTCACGAGATCCAGAGCAGCACAGTTGAGTTGATAGATGGACTGGTGTCTCTGGTGCATCAGCAGAACATGCCTGATCTGGCCCAGGTGGCCATGGAAGCGCTTCTCTGCCTCCATCAGGTGGGAGGGTTGGAGGGATGTTAGAACACAAGGAGGTTGGAGGTAGGATGGATGGATGAATGGAGTATTTATTTATTCACTAGTTTCGCTAATGGTTCATCCATCCATCCATCCATCCACCACTTCATGCATGCACAGATGGACATCATAGAATTGTGGAACCCTGAAAATCCAGTGGCTACGTTTTGGGAAGTGAGGTTGGTGGGCGTGCCTTTCATTCCTCCTATCTTCCTCTCTCCTCCCACACTCCTCTCCTTCCCACACTTTTCTCTTTCCCACATTCTTCTCCCTCCCACACTCTTCTCCCTCCCACACTCTTCTCCTTCCCACACTTCTCCCTCCCACACTCTTCTCCCTCCCACACTCCTCACGCTTCCACACTCTTCTCCCTCCCACACTCTTCTCCCTTCCACACTATTCTCCCTCCCACACTTCTCTCTCTTCCACACTTTTCTCTCTCCCACACTCCTCTTCCTCCCACACTCTTCTCCCTCCCACACTCTTCTCCCTCCCACACTCCTCTTCCTCCCACACTCTTCTCCCTCCCACACTCTTCTCCTTCCCACACTCTTCTCCCTTCCACACTCCTCTTCCTCCCACACTCCTCTCCCTCCCATGAAACCTCCTCTTCCTCCCACACTCCTCTCCCTCCCATGAAACCTCCTCTTCCACTCATGGACCCTTCCATAACCCCGATTAACATCTCTCTCTCTCTCCAGTTCCAAGATGGTTTACTCCATTAGTCAGAAGCTGATTCAGCACCAGATGCTGAACTACAGCGAGGTGTTGCGGTGGTTGCGAGAGGTCCTCAACCACAGGAACACCTTCCTGCAGAGGCACAGAGACTCCGGTCACGTGGGCAAGAAGCTTTTCAAACAGGCTCAAATCAAAGTTGAGGTTAGGGGGGGAGGAGGGGTGGATGGGTTGTTTGGGGATTTGAGGAGTTGGGTTGTTTGGGAGGTTCGAAGAAGGAAGGCTTTTGAAGGATGTTTTGTTCAACAACCCTCACCGAACCACCACCACTTCACATCGCTCCTCTCCCCCCCCCCTCCCCAGACGGTCTTCTTCATGTACCTGTGGTCCATAGACACGAATGCAGTTTTAACGGCTCTTTCCTGCTTCCAGGCCATGTGCGAGGAAGGCGATATTAGGGGTGTGGACGAGGCTCCAGTCACCCATTTCCTGCCCAACTACCCCATCTACATGGAACTTGCTGCTGCCTCCACAGTCCTCACCACTGGTTGGGGGGTGATGGTTTATGGGGTGTGGTAGTTGGAGTTTTACCCACACCTCAGTGCACACACCCACCCACCCTCCTCCTCAATGCACTCATCCACCCTTCCTTATGCACTCACCCACCCTCCTTCTCAATGCATCCACCCAACCTCCTTAATGCAACCCCACCCACAGGGAGGGCGGTGCTGCAGAAGAGAATCATGAGTTTGTTGCGGAAGATTGAGGAGCCTACTGCAGGGAACTCACTGGCCTGGAAGGAGACATACCTCTGTTGGGACCACGCCACCAAGTGAGAAAGAAGAAGAGGAGGAGGAGGAGAAAAAGAAGGAGGAGGAGAAGGAAGAAGAGAAGAAGGAGGAGAAAAAGAAGGAGGAGGAGGAGGAAGAAGAGGAGGAGAAGGAAGAAAAAGTTGTGGGGCGAAAGGAGGAAGGAATATAATATTTTTGGTGAAGGACAAGAATAATGGGAAAAAACAACAACCACCATGACAACCACCACAAAAACCACCATGACAACCGTCACAAAACCACCATGACAACCACCACAAAAACCATCATGACAACCACCATGACAACCACAGGTACTTGGAGGTGTATCCGAAGGGCAAGTTAGAGGACGGCTGCACAGAGACACTCGCCAAGTCGTCTGCCAAGAGGAGGACCTCACACCAGAGTGCCGAACACGAGCTTGAGGTAATGGGGGTGGTGACATCAGGGGGGAAGGGGGGGTAATGTGGTGTTGAGGTGGGTGGCGAAGTGTGTGGAAAGGTGTGGTGAAGCTGGTAGGAGGGTGATTGGGTAGTAAAGGAGGACAGAGCAAGTCTAGTTCTCTACCCACCCCTCCCACACTACACCAATACCACTACACCACCACCACTACCACACCACCACCACTACCACCACCACCACTACCACCACCACTACCACCACCATACCACCACCACACCACACCACAACCACACTACATCTCACCACCACCACACCACCACCACAGGACAACTTAAACGAGTGGGCCAACATGACTGGCTTCTTGTGCGCCCTCGGCAACGTCTGTCTGCAAAACAAGGGCAAGGGCGCCCTTTCCCAAGTAGGTGGCAAATGGGGGATGGGTGGATGAGGAATGGGATGGGTGAATGAGGAAATGGGATGGGTGGAATGGGGGAGGAAGGGTGGAGAGGGTGGAGGATGGAGAGGGTGGAAGGGTGGGGAGGGGGTTACTCTTGTGTTGCTGAAGGGGCATAAACCTCCCATAATATTTGAACAAGTTTTAGATCATATTCAAATTTCTATAAGAACTTATTAAGGATCTATTAATAGACCTTATTGAGGATCTATTAATAGACCTTATTGAGGATCTATTAATAAACCTTATTGAGGATCTATTAATAGACCTTATTGAGGATCTATTAATAGACCTTATTGAGGATCTATTAACAGACCTTATTAAGGATCTATTAATAGACCTTATTGAGGATCTATAAATAGACCTTATTGAGGATCTATTAATAGATCTCAAAAAACTATAAATAAAATACAACGATGACTCATCGACGGATGCCTGCAGAACGGGGTGGAGGTGAGAAAAAGCAGCGTGGTACCTGGTTGTGGTGATCAACAATACTGTCCCGTCACCCAGTTGGTGGAGGGAGGGTAGAGGATGGAGGGGGGGAGGAGGGGGGGGGGGGGTAGAGGGTGAAAGAACGAAGACGTGGGGGAAGGAAGGGAGAGAAAGGGGGGGGGAAGTAGATTGATGGTGGAAAGGGTAGGTGGATGTATGGTGGAAAAAAGTTTTACCGCACAAATCATCAAAACTTTCTACTGCACCCCACCACACAACAACTTTCCACTGCATCTCACTATTCATCTACTCCACTATTCATCCATCCCACCATTCATCCATCCCACCATCCATTTACACCCACCATCCATCCACACACCATCCATCTACCTTACCAACTCAGGTTCATAGGGCAGATGTTGAAGTTGTTGGTGTGGAACAACGAACGCTTTGGTCAACAGGTGAGAACTTTGTATTTCATCCACCCATTGTCTGCATACCCACCCACCCATTGTCTGCACACCCACCCACCCATTGTCTGCATACCCACCCACCCATTGTCTGCATACCCACCCACCTATTGTCTGCATACCCACCCACCCATTGTCTGCATACCCACCCACCCATTGTCTGCATACCCACCCACCCATTGTCTGCACACCCACCCACCCATTGTCTGCACACCCACCCACCCATTGTCTGCACACCCACCCACCCATTGTCTGCATACCCACCCACCCATTGTCTGCACACCCATCCACCCATTGTCTGCATACCCACCCACCCATTGTCTGCACACCCACCCACCCATTGTCTGCATACCCACCCACCCATTGTCTGCATACCCA
The DNA here is from genome assembly GCA_947562095.1 of Branchellion lobata. Taxonomy (NCBI): domain Eukaryota; kingdom Metazoa; phylum Annelida; class Clitellata; order Hirudinida; family Piscicolidae; genus Branchellion; species Branchellion lobata. The sequence goes on from OX387259.1 coordinate 2,463,123, forward strand.
CCCACCCATTGTCTGCACACCCACCCACCCATTGTCTGCACACCCACCCACCCATTGTCTGCATACCCACCCACCCATTGTCTGCATACCCACCCACCCATTGTCTGCACACCCATCCACCCATTGTCTGCATACCCACCCACCCATTGTCTGCACACCCACCCACCCATTGTCTGCATACCCACCCACCCATTGTCTGCATACCCACCCACCCATTGTCTGCACACCCACCCACCCATTGTCTGCACACCCACCCACCCATTGTCTGCATACCCACCCACCCATTGTCTGCACACCCACCCACCCATTGTCTGCACACCCACCCACCCATTGTCTGCACACCCACCCACCCATTGTCTGCATACCCACCCACCCATTGTCTGCATACCCACCCACCCATTGTCTGCATACCCACCCACCCATTGTCTGCACACCCACCCACCCACTTGCAAACCCACCACCCAACTCAAATCTTTTTCCATCCCCCAACTCCACTCAAACTCCCAATCTCACTCACTCAATCTCACCCAAAACCGCCAACCGGGCACGCAGGTGCAGAAGCACATTAAGGAACTGGTGGGTCACGAGATGAACCCCCTACTGCACCCCATCCTCTTCGACCAAATCAAACTCTTTGTCGACAAGTTCTTCGACTCCTCTGGACAGGTGCCTGGTTTTGGGTGGCTTTTTGGTGGCTTTTTGGTGGCTTTTTGGTGGGATTTTGGTGGCTTTTTGGTGGCTTTTTGGTGGCTTTTTGGTGGCTTTTTGGTGGCTTTTTGGTGGCTTTTTGGTGGCTTTTTGGTGGTTTTTTGGTGGGTTTTTGGTGGTTTCGATGGTATTTGGACAACAGCAACTTAACCCCGATTGCCTCACTCCAACACACCCCAACAAAGGCGATTGTTCTGGACTCGAACAGTCTGTTCATAGAGAACGTCATCTTTATCATGAAGAACATTCTGGAGGACAAGGCTGACCAGCAAAACGACCAGTTGGGTGTCTTCAGCATTGAGTCTCTCATGCTCACCATCGTCAGGTGCTCCCTTCCGAACCATTCGTTGTTTTGGGGGGTTTGTTGTTTAGGGGGGGTTGTTGTTTTGGGGGGTTTGTTGTTTAGGGGGGGTTGTTGTTTTGGGGGGTTTGTTGTTTAGGGGGGGGGGTTGTTTCGGAGGGTTTTGTTGTTTTTGGGGGCTGGTGTTGAGTGGTAGGGACAGGAACCTAGCCTGGTTTAGAGTTTTGAGACGTCCTTCGAACTCAAAAGTAACAGAATTTTATAAAATTAAAAATTGATTTAAAAAGTTTTTGGCGAGTTTTTGAATTCGGATAATTGTTTTTAAAATCATTTAATTCAAAATCAAAGTTTACTTTTTGCCACAACAGGTACGTCAGACACCTTGACACCAACATGCATTCCATACAAGTCAAGACGAAGGTGGCACTTCAACTCATCCACCCCTCCACCCTTCCACTCTTTCACCCACTCTCCACCCTTCCATCCTTCCACCCTTCCATCCTTCCACTCATCCACCCTTCCACTCATCCACCCTTCCACCCATCCAACCTTCCACCCCTCCACCAAAATCCACTCTTCCCTCTGAACGAACACCCCACAACACCCCCCATTCCAGTTTAAACACCACGCAACCTCGTCCTCCAGGTGTGTCAGTTGGTAGAGGCGATGATGAACCGGAGGGACGATTTGACCTTCCGTCAAGAGATGAAGTTTAGGAACAAATTGGTGGAATACCTGAGTGATTGGGTGATGGGGAACTCTCATCAAATGAACGTCCAAACCGATGTCACCATGGTTTCCAGGTGAGTGGGTGGTTGGGTAGGTGGGTGAGTGAGTGGGTGGGTAAGTGAGTGGTTGTGTGGGTGGGTGAGTGGTTTTGGGGTTTTTGGGGGGTTAGATGGCTGGGTAGGTAATGTTGAGACAGGGTTGTGGTTGGGTGTGACTAACCTCTCCTGTTAGCTCCACCCATCAGAATACCTTCCACCAATCAGAGACTTGGACTTGGCTAGCATGGAGGCGATGGCAGCTCTTTTGAAGGGTCTGCCTCTGCAGCCGGAGGAGAGTGACCGGGGGGATCTGATGGAGGCCAAGTCACAACTCTTCCTCAAGTGAGGGGGGGTGGCGGGGGGAAAGGGTAGGGGTGGCAGGAGTGGGATTGTTTGGAAATGGGGAAGATGGTTGGATGGTTGATGGGTGGGAGGAGGTCGCTAATGATTCATCATCTACACATTCACTCCCACCACCACCAACATCCTTTCCACTATCACCTTCGACTAATCAGCCCACAACAACCTTTCACCCACCACCTACAACAACCTACAACCCACCACCCACAACAACCTACAACCCACCACCCACAACAACCTACAACCCACCACCCACAACAACCTACAACCCACCACCTACAACAACCCACCACCCACAACAACCTCCCACCCACCACAAGGTACTTCACACTCTTCATGAACCTTTTGAACGATTGTTCTGAGGACATTGTGGAGGACACCAAACGACCCAACGAGACCAGGGGGGTCAAGATCAACTGCACCAACACCCTCCGCAACTGCACTGTCCTCGCCATGTCCAACCTTCTCAACGCCAACATCGACAGTGGCCTCATGCACTCCATCGGTGAGTGCTCGCGTGTCATGACGTGTCATTCCGTGTCATGCTGTGTCATGGCTGTCATGCCGTGTCAGGGGGGTTTTGGGTGTCATGGAAGATTTTGGATGATTTATGGGGGGTTTTTTTTCGCTTTTGATATTTTTTTGGGGGTAAAATCGCCACCATCTACCCAACGAAGCCAACACGCACGCCCTCCAGGCCTGGGCTACCACAGGGACCCTCAGACCAAAGCGGCCTTCATGGAGGTGCTCACGAAGATCCTGCAACAAGGAACCGAGTTTGAAACTCTTGCAGAAACCGCCCTTGCAGACCGCTTTGACCGCCTGGTTGAGTTGGTGACGATGATCGGAGACAAGGGAGAACTGCCCATAGCTATGGCACTCTCTTCTGTGGTTGCCAACCCTCACATGGTGGCTGGGGGTGTGGGGGAGTAAGGTTGTGGCCTTGGATATGAAAGGATCATTTTCATCATCGTCATCATCATCACCAATTATTCTCACTATCTTCATCATCATCATCATCGTCATCATCATCATCATCATCAATCATCTTCACTATCTTCATCATCATCATCATCATCATCATCATCATCATCATCATCATCATCATCATCATCATCTACACCAGGATGAACTAGCCAGGGTGTTTGTGAACTTGTTTGATGCCAAACACCTGTTGTACCAGCTGCTGTGGAATATGCTGAGCAAGGAGGTGAGGAGTACAACAACAACGTTACAACAACACAGCACAGCAATAACAACAACAAAAACACCACAACAACAACAACAACCTTAAAACAACAACAATACAAGGTGGAGATAGCAGATTGCATGCAGACTCTCTTCAGAGGGAACAGCCTTGCTTCCAAGATTATGGCCTACTGTTTCAAGGTGCTTGTTGCTGTGTTGGTGTTGTGTTGTTGTTGTGTAGGTGTTGTGTTGTTGTGTTGGTGTTGTGTTGATATCTCTCTTGTTGTTGTGCTGGTGTTGTTGTTGTTGTGTATTGTTTATGAGTTGTTGATCTTATTACTGTTCATTTTGTTATTATTACTTTTCACTTTTGTTTTTTTCTCGTTCACCATTCTTTACACCGTTTTCTTCTTCCTCCTCTTTCTTTCCCTTTTCCTCTTCTTTCCCCTCTTTCTCTTCTTTTTTTTCTCTCCTTCCTTTCATTTTTTCTCCTCTTCTTCCTTCTCCTCCTCCTCCTCCTCCTCCTCCTCCTCCTCCTCCTCCTCCTCCTCCTCCTCCTCCTCCTTCTCCTCTTCCTCCTCCTCCTTTTCCTCCTTCTCCTCCTCCTCCTCCTCTTTCTCCTCTTCTCCAGGTGTACGGACAGGTGTACCTGAGGGAGTTGTTGCACTCGATGCTCACAGAGATGTCCGTGGCCGACAAGAATGGGGTGTCTTATGAGGTGGACCAGACCAGGTGGGTGGGTGGATGGGTAGATAAGTGGGTAGTTAGGTAGATGGAATGGTGGGTGGATGGGTGGGTAGATAGGTGGGTGGATGGTTGGGGGAATGGTGGGCATGAGATTGAGAGGTTTGGTGGGTTCATCTTTTCCCCATCTTCCAATTTTTTCACCTTCTCTTTGTCATCATCACCTCCCTTCTTTTCCTCACCATCTTGCTCTTCTCATCTTTTCCACCACTCATCACTCCAGACTGGAGGGCAATGAGAGTCTGGAGCAGAACAAGAAGACCCTCCTCTGTCTCACCCAGAAGATCTTCAACGCCATCATCACCTCCGCCGACAGGTGGATGAGGGGTTGGGAAGGTGGGGTGAACTAGAAGAAAGGTAGTTTGGGGGAAGGATCAAAATCACCCATTCAGTTCACTCGTTTTTTTACTCATTTTTACATTTCTTTTTCACCCACGAAGTCATCTAACTTCTCACTCAATTCACTTACCCATTTCACTCACTCACTGAACCCATCCATTCAACCCACCCACATCCTTCACTCACCCACCCCCTTTCACCCACCCACACATCTAACCCACCCACCCACCCTCTTCACCCACTCACCCACCCACTGCATCCACGTCAGATTCCCTCCGAAGTTGCGCAGCATGTGTCACTGTCTGCATCAGGTGGTGACACAGCGCTTCCAACAGTCGCCTCCTGAGGCGGTGTGGGTTGTCATTGGCACCGTCATATTTCTCCGATTCATTAACCCCGCTATCGGTGGGTGGACGGGATGGGTAACCTTCAACAACCACCTTAGTCATCTCCACCATAACACAACACCACCAACATAACATCACCACAACACAACACCACCAACACAACACAACACATCACAACATCACCACAACACAAGACCACCAACATAACACAACCTCACCACAACACAACACAACAACACCAACATAACAAAACATCACTACAACACAACAACACAGTACCACCAGAATCAAAGCCACCACAGTCATTGAACACCACCACCACCAGTATCACCGTGTGAGACCGGTATAATCGACATGCAGCCGACCATCCGCATGAAGCGAGGACTGACGCTGGTGTGCAAGATCATGCAAAACATCGCCAATCACGTGCTCTTCACCAAGGAGGTGCACATGCGCACCTTCAACGAGTTCCTCAGGGCCCACTTCGACGTGGGACAGAGGTGGGCGGGGAGATTTGGTGTTATTTTGGGTTTTTCTTTTACCCCAGCAACAACAACCCCCAACAATTTTCAACAACAACTTCCAAAAACCTTCAACAACAACTTCCAACAAGCCTCAACAAAAACCCCCAACAACAAAATTTTAACAACAACCCTCAACAACAACCTCCCTCGCCAGCTTCTTCAAGGAGATCGCCTCGGACTGCGAAGCCCTGGACACTTCAAACCACAGCCTCTCGTTCATAAGCGACGCCAACATTTTGGCTCTGCACCGCTTGCTGTGGATCAACCAGGAGAAGATCGGTGACTACCTCTCCAGTTCCAGGGACCACAAGGCAGTGGGAAGACGTCCCTTCGACAAGATGGCAACCCTCCTCGCCTACCTTGGTCCTCCCGAACACCGACCCCTTGACTCGCAGTTTGTGGGGGGAGAGGGGGGGGGGGGGGTTTGGCGATGATGGTGTGGTGGTTTAGGTTTGGGGGTGATGGTGTGATGTTGGTGGTTTGGTTGTGATGGTGTGGCGGTGATGGTGTGGTGGTAATGGTGTGTGGTAGTGATGGTTTAGTGGTGATGGTTTGGTGGCGATGGTGTGGCGGTGATGTTGTGGTGGTGATGGTTTGGTGGCGATGGTGTGGCGGTGATGTTGTGGTGGTGATGGTTTGGTGGTGATGGTGTGGGGTGGTGGTTTGGATGGGTGGTCGTTTGGTTCCAGCAATTCCACCCAAACCCACCACCACCCTCCCTTCCTCAGATGGAGCAGCATGGACATGACGAGCACCAAGTTCGAGGAGCTGATGTCTCGCCACAACATGCACGAAAAGGACGAATTTAAGAACCTCAAGTCACTCAACATCTTCTACCAGGCGGGCTCTTCCAAGCTCGGATACCCAGTCTTCTACTACATCGCTCGCAGATACAAGTTGGCGTTTTAGTGGTGGTTAGGAGTTTTAAAGGTTTGCATATGTGGAAGTTGAGTAATTGGGGGTGGATACCTTTGGGTTTTAGGGGATGTGATTTGTTGGATAAGAACAAACACCACAAATTAACATCAGGATGTTGGATATAAACGGCGACCTTCTCATCTACCACGTCCTCCTCACTCTCAAGCCCTTCTACCACAAGCCCTTCGAACTCGTCATTGACTTCACACACACCCTCTCCGACAATCGCTTCAAGGTCCGATGACGTCACGTCTTGTTGTTTTGTTTATGTGTCTCACGGGTGGTTTTTTATACAAGCTTTCATGTTATATTGTTATATGAGTAACTCACTCCAATCCACTCAACTCATTTCACCCACTCAATCCACCACCCCATTTCACCCACCCTATTTCTCCCACCCATCCCACCGCTTACCCCATTTCACCCACCCAGACGGAATTTCTGTCCAAGTGGTTGGTGGTGATGCCTGAAATCGTGCACCAGAACGTGCACCAGGCCTACCTCTACAACTGCAACTCTTGGGTGCGCGAGTACACCAAGTATCACGACCGGGTGCTTTTCTCGCTCAAGGTGCTTGAGGGTAGGGGAGGTTTGGATGGTGGGTCCGAAGCAGGTTGAGAATAATTTGGAGGAGGTTTGGAGGGAGGTTTGGATTGGAAGGTTTTGGGGGGAGATTTGGGTTGGAAGGTTTGGGGGGAGTTTTGGAGGGAGGTTTAGGGGAAGGTTTTGAGGGGAGGTTTGAACTGAGGGCATGTAGTTAAGATGAATGTTTCCAGACCGGGGAGTTTTAGAAAACTGGTTGTTACATGCCTGTTTCCATTCAAATTCACTTTTCACTTTTCAGAACAACCGGAAGCTGGTTTTCATAGACCAGCCAGGCAAGCTGAACGATTATATAGGTAGCTCATTGGTCCATTCATTTCTGAGTCATAACCCCCAACCCACCCAACTATAACCCACACCCCCAACTCAACCTCCTCGCCTCCTCCAGCCCCCTTCCCTTCTCTAACCCCTTCCCCCCTCCAACCCCCTCCCCCTTACAGATCCCGAGCTACAGCGTCTTCCAGGAGCAACCCTGTCTCTAGAGGAAGACCTGAAGGTACCACTGCGCTGCCCTCATTCCATTCCCCTCCCATCTTCAACCCATCCTCCCCATCTTCAACTCATCCTCCCCATCTTCAACCCATCCTCCCCATCTTCAACCCATCCTCCCCATCTTCAACCCATTCCCCCTATCTTCAACCCATCCTCCTCATCTTCAACCCATCCTCCCCATCTTCAACCCATCCTCCTCATTTTCAACCCATTCTCCCCATCTTCAACCCATCCTCCCCATCTTCAACTCATCCTCCCCATCTTCAACCCATCCTCCCCATCTTCAACCCATCCTCCCCATCTTCAACTCATCCTCCCCATCTTCAACCCATCCTCCTCATTTTCAACTCATTCCCCCCATCTTCAACCCATCCTCCCCATCTTCAACCCATCCTCCCCATCTTCAACCCATTCTCCCCATCTTCAACTCATCCTCCCCATCTTCAACCCATCCTCCCCATCTTCAACCCATCCTCCCCATCTTCAACCCATCCTCCTCATCTTCAACCCATTCCCCCCATCTTCAACTCATTCTCCCCATCTTCAACCCATTCCCCCCATCTTCAACCCATCCTCCTCATCTTCAACCCATTCCCCCTATCTTCAACCCATCCTCCCCATCTTCAACCCATCCTCCCCATCTTCAACCCATCCTCCCCTATCTTCAACCCATCCTCCCCATCTTCAACCCATCCTCCCCATCTTCAACCCATCCTCCCCTATCTTCAACCCATCCTCCCCATCTTCAACCCATCCTCCCCATCTTCAACCCATCCTCCCCCTATCTTCAACCCATTCCCCCTATCTTCAACCCATCCTCCCCCTATCTTCAACCCATCCTCCCCATCTTCAACCCATCCTCCCCCTATCTTCAACCCATCCTCCCCCTATCTTCAACCCATTCCCCCTATCTTCAACCCATCCTCCCCCTATCTTCAACCCATCCTCCCCATCTTCAACCCATCCTCCCCATCTTCAACCCATCCTCCCCATCTTCAACCCATCCTCCCCATCTTCAACTCATCCTCTCCATCTTCAACCCATCCTCCCCATCTTCAACTCATCCTCTCCATCTTCAACCCATCCTCCCCATCTTCAACTCATCCTCTCCATCTTCAACCCATTCCCCCTATCTTCAACCCATCCTCCCCATCTTCAACCCATCCTCCCCATCTTCAACCCATCCTCCCCATCTTCAACTCATCCTCCCCATCTTCAACTCATCCTCCCCATCTTCAACCCATCCTCCCCATCTTCAACCCATCCTCCCCATCTTCAACCCATCCTCTCCATCTTCAACCCATTCAATTCATTTTTACCCTCATCCAACCCAATTCAAACTCTCTTCCACCCCACTTACTGCATTAAACTTTCGTTTTATTCTTTCCACTTCACCCCATCCCTCCCTCTACCCCATCCCACTCCCCTCCCCCCCCCCACCACTTCATCCCACTTTCCTTCCACCCCATCCCACTTCATCCCACTTCCCTCCACCCATTTCACCCCATCCCACTACACCCATCCCACCCCATTCCACCCATCTCACCCAAAGGTGTTTCCAAACGCCTTGAAGCTGACCAACAAGGACACGAAGGTGGCCATCAAGGTTGGTCCTAACTCCATCCAGGTCACTTCTTCCGAAAAAAGCAAGGTTTTGGCGGGTGTTTGGCTGAATCTTGAGTTTGTGGGAGTTTTTGGAGGGATTTGGGAGTTTTTTGGGGTTTTTCGGGTGATTTGTGGAGGTTAGCGTGGTTTTCGGAAGGGTGTGTTAGGGGTGGGGTCTCTGGATAGTCATGCGGGGGAAGTTGGATTTTTGCCATCATCATCATCATCACCACCCTCATCATCATCATCATCATCATCATCATCATCATCATTATATAATCATTGTCATTACCAGGTAATGGGTCATTCAGTCTTCTTGAACGATGTCTATTACGCTTCTGAGATAGATGAGGTTGTTACCTTTATTGCTGCTCATACTACTACTACTACTACTACTACTACTACTACTACTACTACTACTACTACTTCTACTACTACTACTACTACTACTACTACTACTACTACTACTACTACTACTACTACTACCACGGCCACAGGTGTGTCTTGTGGACGACAATCAGTTCACGCTGACCATCTCCAACGAGAGCAGCAACCTCAGCTTCATACACAACGACTGCGACGGCATTGTGCAGGTTTCTTTTATCCATCTTTCCATGCATCTTTCATTCATCTTTTCATTCATCCATTCATTCCTTCATCCATCCATTTATCTCTTCACCCACTCTTTTTTTCATTTATCCATCCATTCTTCCTTTCATCCATTTATCCATTTGACACCTCACACATTCATTCTTTTATCTATTCCTACATTCATTCATTCAATCATTTCTCTATTCATCCATTATTCATTCTTCCATTCGTTTGCTCTGTAATTTTCCAACCCCCAAACCACCCCACAACCACCAAACCACCCCACAATCCCCCTTCCCCTCCCCTCAGTCAATCATCCACATCCGCTCCCGATGGGAGTTGTCCCAGCCTGACAGTGTCACTGTGCACACCAAGATCAGACCCAAAGATGTCCCTGGCACCCTCCTCAACATCGTGCGAGGGGGGGGGGGGTTGATTTTTTAAGAGGGTTGTTTAATCACCCACCAATCATCCACCAATCTTATTTGCTCCCAATCATCCATCAATCACCCATCCACCAATCACCTTTTCACTACCCGCCATCAGGCGCTTTTGAACCTGGGCAGTCAGGATCCCAGTCTGAGGTCTGCAGCCTACAACCTCCTCTGCACTATCACACAAACCTTCGACCTCAAGATCGAAGGACAGCTTCTCCAGACCGGAGGTAACTCATTCACTTCTCCTTCCTTCCTTTCTTCCTTCCTCTCTTCCTTCCTTCCTTCCTTCCTTTCTTCCTTCCTCCCTTCCTTCCTTTCTTTCTTCCTTTCTTCCTTCCTCCCTTCCTTCCTTCCTTCCTTCCTTCTTTCTTTTCTTCCTTTTTTTCTTCTTTTTTTTCTTCCTTTCTTCTTTTATTCATTTGAGTCTCATCATTCTTTTAAATCTTCTCTTTTTTTACTTCAATTTTTTTCATGTGTTTTCTTACTCATCCACACTCATCCATCCATCTCTCCATCCAGGCACACTCATCAATCCATCTTTCCATCCATCTCTTCATCCACCCACACTAATCAATCCATCTCTCCATCCACTCACACTCATCCATCCATCTCTTCATCCATCTATCTCTTCATCTATCCATCTCTTCATCCACCCACACTCATCCATCCATCTCTTCATCCACCCACACTCACCCCTTCACTCGTCCATCCATCCATCTCTCTTCAGGCCTATGCATTCCTTCCAACAACACCGTTTTCATCAAGAACATAAGCGACCGCATCGCAGCCAACGAACCTCACCTCACCCTTGAGTTCCTGGAGGAGTGCATACAGGTACCTGGTGGGGTGGTGCAGTGTAGTGGGGTGGTGGGGTGGTGTGGTGGTGTGGTGCGGTATGGTGGTGTGGTGGTGTGGTGCGGTATGGTGGTGTGGTGTAGTAGTGTGGTGTAGTAGTGTGGTGTAGTGGTGTGGTGTGGTGGTGTGTGTGGTGGTGTGATGTGGTATGGTATGGTGGTTTGGTGGTGTGGTGTGGTGGTGTAGTGTGGTGTAGTGTGGTATGGTGGTGTGGTGTGAAATGGCGGTGTGGTGTGGTGTGGTATCATGCTGGTTGTATTATTATTTTCATAATTATAACAATAACAATAATAATCATCATTTTTACACCGCCACACCACACTACACCGCCACACCAAGCCACACACTGCCACACCAAGCCACACACTGCCACACCAAGCCACACACTGCCACACAGGGCTTCAGGAACTCGAACATCGAGATGAAGCATTTGTGTCTCGAGTATATGACGCCCTGGCTGCCCAATCTCACCAGGTGTGCGCTATTGTTGTTATTGGTGTTGTTCCCACTTGCTTCATTGCTATTATTATTTCTATCATTTTTATCATACTTTGTAATTCATTTTATGCTTTATTATGATTTTCATTATTATTATTATTATTATTATTATTATTATTATTATTATTATTATTATTATTTTATTAATATTAATATCATTATTATTATTATTATTTTATTAATATTATTATTATTATTATTATTATTATTATTATTATTATTATTATTAATGTTGGTTTGGGCAGGTTCTGTCGCCACAGCGATGACAACAAGCGGCAGAAGGTGTGTCTAATTCTCGACAAACTCATCACCATGACGATTGATGAGATCGAGGTGATGAGTGAGAAGGATGGTTGGGTGAGGTTCGGGAAGGTTTAACGAGTGGAGGGTATGGAAGGGTTAGAAGGGAGTTGGGTGGGTTAGGAGTGGGTCGGGTGGGTTAGGAGAATGGTTGGGGGGGTTAGGAAGGGGGTTGGGTGGGTAAGAAAAAGATATTGAGGATGGTTAGGACACTCCCAACAACACCCAGATGTACCCGTCAATACAAGCCAAAATATGGGCCAATGTGGGTCAGATATCCGAGTTGATTGACCTAGTTCTTGACAGTTTCATCAAGGTGACCTACTTTTTATGACTTATCTTTGAATTCATATGTTTAATGCTTTCATTATCAATTATATGCCATTGACTCCCCCATCAAAACTTATCCCATCATCCTTCTCCCCATTAAACACCCACAACCTCCAGAGAAGCGTGACAGGGGGTCTGGGGTCAATCCAAGCGGAGATCATGGCCGACACGGCGGTGGCACTCGCTTCTGCCAACGTTGCCCTGGTGTCCCGTAAGGTCATCTGGAAGCTTTGTCGGGTGGGTGGGCGCTTCTGGACGCTTTTTGTGGCATTTTTGATGGATGGTAAAAGGTTCTGATGTTGTTTTGAACTTCAAAACGTTTTCAAAATCAACCCATACTCATCCAAAAAGCATTTTGAAAACATTCCAAAACACCCCCAAACACCCACTCCCTCTCAACACCCCCAAACACCCACTCCCTCTCAACACCCCCAAACACCCGATCCTTCTCAACACCCCCAAACACCCACTCCCTCTCAACACCCCCAAACACCCACTCCCTCTCAACACCCCCAAACACTCAATCCCTCTCAACACCCCCAAACACCCACTCCCTCTCAACACCCCCAAACACCCACTCCCTCTCAACACCCCCAAACACCCACTCCCTCTCAACACCCCCAAACACCCACTCCCTCTCAACACCCCCAAACACCCACTCCCTCTCAACACCCCCAAACACTCAATCCCTCTCAACACCCCCAAACACCCACTCCCTCTCAACACCCCCAAACACCCACTCCCTCTCAACACCCCCAAACACCCACTCCCTCTCAACACCCCCAAACACCCACTCCCTCTCAACACCCTCAAACACTCAATCCCTCTCAACACCCCCAAACACCCACTCCCTCTCAACACCCCCAAACACTCAATCCCTCTCAACACCCCCAAACACTCAATCCCTCTCAACACCCCCAAACACCCGCTCCCTCTCAACACCCCCAAACACTCAATCCCTCTCAACACCCTCAAACACTCAATCCCTCTCAACACCCCCAAACACTCAATCCCTCTCAACACCCTCAAACACTCAATCCCTCTCAACACCCCCAAACACCCACTCCCTCTCAACACCCCCAAACACTCAATCCCTCTCAACACCCTCAAACACTCAATCCCTCTCAACACCCCCAAACACCCGATCCTTCTCAACACCCCCAAACACTCAGCTGATCGACAAGACGTGCATGTCGCCGTCACAGACGCTGGAGCAGCACCTGATGTGGGACGACATCGCCATCCTCCTTAGGTACCTCCTTATGCTCTCCTTCAACAACGCTCTCGACGGTGAGTACCTTGGGGGGTTCCATGGGTGGTTCTATGGGTGGTTCTATGGGTGGTTCCATGGGTGGTTCTATGGGTGGTTCTATGGGTGGTTCTTTGGGCGGTCTTTTGGGAGGAATTTCATGTGTTTTTTCGGGAGGGTTATTTGGTTTAAGGAGGTTTGGGAGTAATGTGAAGTGAATTGTTGAGTTTTTGAGGTTTTGGTGTAGTAGTTTCACCCATCCATATCCCACCCACACCCACTCACACCCACTCACGCCCACCCACACCCACCCACCACCCACCCGCATTCACCCACATTTCACCCAGATCCCACCGACACCCACCCACATCGCACCCACGCCTACCCACATTTCACCCACATCCCACCTAGTGGCAGCCCACCTACCTCTTCTCTTCCACGTGGTGACTCTTCTGGTGTGCACTGGCCCCCTCTCTTTGCAGGCCTCCACCCATGGCCTCGTCATCAACATCATCCACTCCCTCTGCACCTGCCCTCAACTCGAATTCAGCGGTCCCACACTCACTTCTTCACTCTTTTTCACCGTTCTTTTCAATTAAAAAAAAATTATATTTTTTCTATTTTTTCACCCACCCATTTTTCTACCCACCCAATCGTCCACCCACCCACTTGCCATCACAGATGACGTGGTGAGGATGTTAAAGTTGTCACTGACGGAGTTCAGCTTGCCCAAGTACTACCAGCTCTTCGGCATAAGCAAGGTCTCCTCCATCCTTCTTCTGCATCTTCCATCCCTCTTCTGCATCCTCCATCCTTCTCCTGCATCCTCCATCCTTCTTCTGCATCCTCCATCCTTCTCCTGCATCCTCCATCCCTCTTCTGCATCCTCCATCCCTCTCCTGCATCCTTCATCCTTCTCCTGCATCCTCCATCCTTCTCCTGCATCCTCCATCCCTCTTCTGCATCCTTCATCCTTCTCCTGCATCCTTCATCCCTCTTCTGCATCCTCCATCCCTCTTCTGCATCCTCCATCCTTCTCCTGCATCCTCCATCCTTCTTCTGCATCTTCCATCCCTCTCCTGCATCCTTCATCCTTCTCCTGCATCCTCCATCCTTCTCCTGCATCCTCCATCCCTCTTCTGCATCCTCCATCCCTCTTCTGCATCCTCCATCCCTCTTCTGCATCCTCCATCCCTCTTCTGCATCCTCCATCCCTCTTCTGCATCCTTCCTACCTTTCCTGCATCTTCTGTTGTCTTTCATTTTTTTTCTTTTTTTTTCCTTTTTCTTTGCTTTTTTATTTTTTTTTCCACTTCATTCATTTCTTTATCAATTTTTTATTCTTTTTTTTATTCTTTTTTCCTCCCTTCAAGGTCAAATCTGCAGCTGCTAGTGCTTTCAGATCTAGCTACAGACCTGGTGAGTAAATGGATGGATGGATGGATGGATGGATGGATGGATGGATGGACAGATGGATGGATGGATGGATGGATGGATAGACGGATGGATGGATGGATGGATGGATGGATAGACGGATGGATGGATGGATGGATGGATGGATAGACGGATGGATGGACAGATGGATGGATGGATATGCGGATGGATGGATGGATGGATAGATGGATAAATCCACCACCCTTTCCGCCACCATCGCAGGAGACAGGTCCTTTGCATACACTCCTCCGGAACAGGAGAGGGTCTCATTGCAGTCCCTCGAGATCATCACTGATGCCCTCATCGAACTCATGGAGGTGCATGGTGCATGGTGCATGGTGTATGCTGCATGGTGCATTGTGCATGATGCATGATGCATGCTGCATGATGCATGATGCATGCTGCATGAATGCATAAATGGGGAAATAGATGGATGAACCACAACAATTTTTCATTGAAGAAAATGTCTCATCACGCCCACAACAAACCCACCAACTCCCAAAATTTTTATCAGAAAAATAAACTTTTTCTCTGAAGAAATTAATTCACCAAAAGCTGAACCTTTCCGAAACTTGAAAATTCCGCTATAAACAGTTCCACCAGCATAGAGTAACACTTCAGGGCTGTTTGCGGGAACTGAAGGATTGCCAGTGGAGACACCATTGGACTGAGCTGGCCAAAGGATTCGCTTTCCAGTACAACCCTGCCCTCCAGCCCAGGGCCATCATCGTCTATGGCTGCATCTCCAAGGTTATCACAGACTCCGAAATCAAGCTGCTCCTCAAGATACTCGTCAGGGTGGGTGCTGGGTTTTTTTGGGGGTGTATTTGGGTGGTGGGGTGTTTTGGGTGTGTGTTTTCACCAGTTACATCATCACCACCTCCATCCTACATATTGTCAACATCACCACACCAACCACACCACATCACACCATACCAACCACATCACATCACACCACACCAAATACACCAACCGCACAACACCAACCACACCACATCACACCAACCACCCCAACCACACTAACTACACACACCACACCACACAGGCTCTGGAGTCCTACACGGACTTGAACCTCATTGAGGCCATCATCATGAGCCTCACCCGCCTCCAACCACTCCTCAAATCGGTCCCCTTCACTCATCCATTCTTCTTTCTATTTCCATTCTTTGTCTCATCCATCTTTCTATCTATTCTCTCTTTCAATAATCCATCCATCTTCCCATCCAATCAACCCACACTCAATTTACTCATTTTCAAGTCATCCAACCCACTTCTCCCTCCTCCCCTAATTCACCCTTTCACCCCCCCCCTTCAGGACTCCATGATTCACAAGTACCTTTTCTGGGTGGCCATTTCGGTGTTGCAGTTGGACGAGATTTCCTTGTACGCGGCAGGACTAGCCTTGCTGGAGCAAAATCTGCATATGCTTGACTCTCTCGGAACATTCGAGAAGCAGGTGGGTGGAGGGGAGTGTGTGTGTGTGGAAAAGGGTGAGTGTGTGGAGAGGGGGGGGGGGTAAGTAGGTAGAGATGGATGGAAGATGAGAGGGATTGGAGGAGGGTTCTGTTGATTAACCCTCAATGTGGTCGAGCTTTCTCTATCACACCTCTCTCCCACCTTCTTTTTTCACACCCCCTTTTCACACCCCTCTTCCCACCTCCCCCTCCCACCTCCCCTCCCAATTCCCCTTCCCACCTCCTTTTTCCACCTTTTCTCTCCACATCCTTTCCCACTTTCCCTTCCTACACCCCCATTTCACACCTTCTCCTACCTCTCCCACTTCCTCCTACTTCCCTCACCTCCTCCTTCCCTCTCTACACCCTTTTTCACCTTCCCTCCTTTCCCACACCCCCTTCCACCCTCTCCAGAGCCTGGAGAAGACGATGTTGGAGACAAGGGACCCTCTGGAGTGGCATTTCAAACAACTCGACCACACCCTGGGTCTCAGCTTCAAAACCAACTTCAACTTCGCCTTGGTTGGACATCTCCTCAAAGGTAGGTGTGGGTGGGTGGGTTGTTGGGGGAAGGTAGGTGTGGGTGGATGGGTTGTTGGGGGAAGGTAGGTGTGGGTGGGTGGGCTGTTGGAGGAAGGTAGGTGTGGGTGGGTGGGCTGTTGGAGGAAGGTGGGTGTAGGTGGGTGGGTTGTTGGGGGAAGGTGGGTGTGGGTGGGTGGGTTTGAAAGGAGGAAGGATTCGGGTTATTGAGGGTAGTTATTTCCTCTTTTATTCTTTCTTCACTCACTTCTCTTCCATCACTTCTTCTTCATCATTTCTCACTTCTCTTTCATTTCTCCTCTTTCTCTCCTTCCTCATTTCTTCACTCATTCTCTCACTTCTCCTCTTTCTCTCATTCAGGCCTTAGACATCCAGTGACCAACACTGTTTCCAGAACAGTCAGGATCCTCAACATGCTTCTCGTTATAACCGCCAAGACGTACAAGCGGTGATCGTCGTTGTTGCTTGTTTGTTTGTTCGCTTGTTTGTTCGTTTGTTTGTTTGCTTGTTTTTCGCATATTTGTTCGCATGTTTGTTTTTCTTGTTTGTTCGGTTGTTGTTCGCTTGTTTGTTCGCTTGTTTGTTCGCTTGTTTGTTCGGTTGTTGGTTGGTTTTTATGTTTTTTTGATGTTCGTTTACTTTTAGGTTTTTTGTTTGTGTGTTGTTTGTCATAGTTATTATTCTTAAATTTTTTTCTTTCATTGTTATTTATTTTTTTATACTTATTATTATTTTTTAATTTTTATTTTATTTTTTTAATTTTTTTTTTCATTCCACAGTGACAAGTTCCAAGTGACACCACAGAGTGCTCCTTATTTGGCAGGTATCATCATCATTCTCTTCCTCTTCATCATCATCATCATTATCTTCATCATCATCATCATCATCATCATCATCATCATCATCATTATCTTCATCATCATCATCATCATCATCATCATCATCATCATTATCTTCCTCTTCATCATCATCATTATCATCCTCTTCCTCTTCATCATCATCATCATCATCATCGTCATCATCATCATCACCCCCATTGCAGCGCTGATAACGCAGTCGGAGGAAGTGAGGAGTCGTTGTCACTTGAAGCGCCAACCAGTCTCTCCTCTCCTCTCTCTCTCCCCTCACTCCCTCCATCACCATCTCGCCACCAACAATAACACTTCCACCAACATCAACAATACCAACATTTTCGGCAGCAGCGGTGGCGGTGGTGGTGGCTACAACGGCGGTGGTGGTGGTGGTGGTTACAACAGCGGTGGTGGTGGTGGCTACAACAGCGGCAACGTCATGTCGTTGGGCAACCCTACCTACTCCTTCTTCCACCAGCCTGGCAGTCTGCCTTCTTCCAGGCGCCACCATCACTCCTTCCAACACAACAATAATAATAATAATAATAATAATAATAATAATAATAATAATAATAATCTCACGCTTCATTTTTCTAAGGCTTTTACCACACCCACAAACACCAATAATAATAATAATAATAATCCCAACAACTCTGCAACCTCCAGTAACAACAACAATTTTAACGTCAACATTCCCCCCAACAACGTCAACAGCAACAACGTCAACAACAACAGCAGCAGCAACAGCAACAACAACAACATAGGCACAGGGGCTTCTCCAGTTTCCTCGAGGGCTGATAACCACGAAACAACCAACCGACCAATCAACTTTTGCGCCGCAGGTAAAGCTGCCACGCCTCTAGCAACCGTAACCACGCCCCTAGCAACCATCAACACACCTATAGCGACCGTCAATACACCCATAGCAACAGTAGCTACGCCCATAGCAACGGCAGACAGAAGGGGAAAGTCATCAGCTAAACAATCTGCTTCTGTGAGTTTTTATTTTTCAAAGTTTTTTTTAATTTTTTTTGTGTTTTTTGTCATATTGTTTCCATTATTTTTTGTTGTTTTTCATTTTTCGTTTTCCGCTTTTGTGGTTCGAATGTTTTCTCAAATGTTCGTTAAACAATTTCAGAAAAACAATATAACTCCCGCAACAACAACAACATTAGACAACAAGGGTAACAACAACAACAAAAATAATAATAATAATAATAATAATAATAATAATAATAATAATAATACTAATAATACTAATAATATTAAAAATAATAACAATAAATGCTGGTACAGTTTGGACCTGGATTATGTACCACCTCCATGCACCACCACCTTTTCCACCACTCCTCCCTCATCTTCCACCATCGTTCCATCATTTTCCACCATAGTTCCTCCTTTCACCCCCCCTCCCAACACCACGTTTCTGTCTCTTTCGACCACCTCTTCATCCACCTCCACGACCACCACCCCATCCACTACCCCCCCATCCACCACCCCTCCATCCACCACTCCCCCATCCACCACCACCAAGCAGTCTTCACTGAAGGCTCATCGCAGCAGTTCTATGCCTTCCCCAAAAGCCTCCCTCCCAACACACCTCGTCCACAAGGACAACAACCAAAATAATAATAATAATAATAATAATAATAATAATAATAATAAAAGTAGTCGTGATAATAGTTATAGTAATCAAGATGGCGCTACCAGCTATGAAAACAACGGCAACAACAGCAACAATAACAACAACAACAATAACAACGATAACCAGCCACCACTACTCCCACCCACCACCCCCTGTTGTAGTGGTGTTGACATGACTTTACCACCCCTTCCTCCACCCCCTTCTTCCTCCTCCTACCCTCCCCCATCCTCTTCCTCTTCTTCCTACCCCCCTTCGAGCCTCAGCAAGGAGCGCAATATGAGAGGTTCCTTGTCAAACGAAAACAATGTCCTTCTGGATCCTGACGTCATCACCGATTACGACATGCAGGCCCTGCTGCTCACTGTGCTGGTGGGTGGGTCGTTGATGGGTGGTGGATGGATGGGGGATGGGTGGTGGATGGGTGGTGGATGGATGGTGGATGGATGGTGGATGGGTGGTGGATGGATGGTGGATGGGTGGCGAATGAGTGGGTGAGTGAGTGTTAGATAGATGAACGAGTGAATGGATGGGTAAGTGGTGAGTGAATGGGTGGGGGTAGGTGGATTTTTAGGGTGTTTTTGGAGTATTTTTGGGGATTTTTTGGAGGGTGAGTGGAGGGAGTGAGGATCCTCACAAAACCCAAACACTACAAACCAAAACCCAAAAAAAATCCTTTTTCAACCTCTCATTCTTTCATCTTCCCATCCCTCATCCCTTATCCCCTCATCCCTTATCCCTCCATCCCCTATCCCCTCATTTTTCTATCCTCCCATCCCTTATTCCCTCATTTTTCCATCTTCCCATCCCTTATCCCCCCATTCTTCCATCCCTTATCCCCCCATTCTTCCATCCCTTATCCCCCCATTCTTCCATCCCTTATCTCCCCATTCTTCCATCCCTTATTCCCCCATTCTTTCATCCCTCATCCCCCATTCCTCCATCCCCTCCAGGCCACCCTAGCCAGGAA
>OX387259.1:2488168-2495668 GCA_947562095.1 Branchellion lobata
ATGTGTGTCGTTGCCTGTGTGTTGTTGCCTTCCATCCGATTATTGATGTCTGGCTACTGTCTATTTCTGCATACCTTCTCGCAGACGAATTGATTCTCGCCACTCTGAAAGATTGGTGGGTGCATGGTGAAGTGGTTTGGTTTACTCACCTAAGTTGGAATGGTTCCAATCAAAAAGTTGAATTCAACGATTTCAATTTTAAAATTTGACTTAGAGATTTCAACTTTAAAATTTAATTTTGATAAAATATTCAAATTTACATTACATGTTTTCAACCCACACTCTTCAACAAACTGACCCTTACCGCCACACCACCCTCACCGCACCACCACACCACTACCAAACCACCACACTACACCACACCACACCACACCACACCACACCACACCACACCAGCACTCCCACACCACCACACCACACTACACCATCAAACCACACCACATCACCACTATTACATTTCGTCACCACACAACTACACCACATCACACCCCACCACATCCCACCACACCACCACACCACTACCAAACCACCACCACACTACACCACACCACACCACACAACACCAGCACTCCCACACCACCACACTACACTACACCACACCACACCACCACACCACACCACCACACCACACCACCACACCACATCCCACCACACCACTACCACACCACCACACAGCCTTCCAAATGGTTGAAAAAACACTCCTTAAGTGGGGCGCAGGGGAAGGTGGTGTCGAAAGAAAGTTGCGGTCTGACAGGCTGGTCTAGAGGCCTCAGAGGCACGCAGACATTGCAAGAGATAAAGAAAAAGATTAAAAAATACTTCAAGCAGGACGAAGATGAAGAGGGAAAAAAAGAGGAAGAGGAAATGAAAGATAAGAAAGAGGCTTTCAAAACGGTTTGTTTGTCTGTTTGTTTTGTTTGTTTGTCTGTTTGTTTGTCTGTTTGTTTGTCTGTTTGTTTGTTTGTTTGTTTGCTTGCTTGTTTGTTTGATTGTTATTTTATGTAAATAAAGATTTAAATATTTGTCAGAAATTATAAATATTCATCAAAAGTTATTAATATTCATCAAAAGTTATTAATATTCATCAAAAGTTATTAATATTCATCAAAAGTTATTAATATTCATCGAAATATATGAATATTCATCGAAATATATGAATATTTATCGAAAGTTATAAACACCAAGAGATTGGACAAAAAGTTACCGAAAGTGAGCGTCAAACCATGCAACATGTCACGTGCTCCGAGATTCACCCTGCCTTCTCAAGTGAGCTGTGATTGGTCCAACTTCCTTAAACCTTTCCAACTTCACTTACTAACAATTCAATGCAATTACAAAAATGATTGTAATGACATCAGTACCGGAGAGTTTTGAAGCCACCACTACATCCCCTCTAACCACCAATCCACCCTCCAACCACCAATCCAACCTCTCCAACCACCAATCCACCCTCTCCAACCACCAATCCACCCTCTCCAACCACCAATCCACCCTCTCCAACCACCAATCCACCCTCTCCAACCACCAATCCACCCTCCAACCACCAATCCACCCTCCTCCAACCACCAATCCACCCTCCAACCACCAATCCACCCTCTCCAACCACCAATCCACCCTCCAACCACCAATCCACCCTCTCCAACCACCAATCCACCCTCTCCAACCACCAATCCACCCTCCTCCAACCACCAATCCACCCTCTCCAACCACCAATCCACCCTCTCCAACCACCAATCCACCCTCCTCCAACCACCAATCCACCCTCTCCAACCACCAATCCACCCTCTCCAACCACCAATCCACCCTCTCCAACCACCAATCCACCCTCTCCAACCACCAATCCACCCTCTCCAACCACCAATCCACCCTCTCCAACCACCAATCCACCCTCTCCAACCACCAATCCACCCTCTAACCACCAATCCACCCTCTCCAACCACCAATCCACCCTCTCCAACCACCAATCCACCCTCCTCCAACCACCAATCCACCCTCTCCAACACCAGTTCCTCCTCCAACCACCAATCCACCCTCTCCAACACCAGTTCCTCCTCCAACCTCTCACTCATTTTCCAACCTTCAGAGCCAGCTTCAATTCCCGGGTCCGGGCAACTACAACTACGTGATGCAGCAGAAAAAGTCCTTCCGCATTCCCAGACAGGACTTCCAACAATCCCTCAAGCTCGACAGATCTCTGCATCTCAGCACGGTGAAGGGGTTGAGGGGATGAACGAAGTTTTATGGTTCATTAATCCAATCATGCATCATTCATTTATGCGTCCATCCATGCATTCATGCCTTCAGCCATACATTCGTCCATCTATTCATTCGTGCATCCATGCATTCATCCATGCATTCAGCCAGGCATCCATTCATCCAGGCATCCATTCATCCATGCATGCATTTATCCATGAATCCATGCATTCATCCATGCATTCAGCCATGCATCCATTCCTCCATGCGTGCAGGGCTCAGAGCTGCCTCCAGGGATGTACGACACAAAAGGATTGAAAGAGAGCATCCCTGGAGGCACCTTTGCCAAAGCTAAGAAGCCCAAGTCCAAAATAGTGAGAAAGGGTGCATGCATGCATGGGTGCATGGATGGATGCATGGATAGGTTCATGGGTGGACGAATGCATGGATGGATGCATGGATAGGTTCATGGGAGGACGAATGCATGGATGCATGCATGGATAGATTCATGGATGCATGCATGGATGGATGGATGGATACATGAATGGATGGATGCGTGGATGGATGGATGAATACATGAATGAATGGATGAATAGATGAATGGATGGATGAATGAAATCAGTTTATTATTTTTGAATATGAAAAAAAGCCAAAAAGAGACCTTAAGCCACACTCGAGCAGTTAGGGGAACACGCGATTGGTTACTTGTGTTTGCGACCCCATAGACAGCAGGGCAGAAGAACATTCTCGAAACTTGAAAGGTTCCCCACCCACGAAAACACCGGCTTCACCCTTTTGAACGGACCCAGGGATAAGGTAAAATGTGACTCACCCAGTATCTCCCTCCATTCACTCCCACCAACATTCACCCCCACCATCCACCACCACCACCACCATTCACCCCCACCGTTTGCCACTACCACCATTCACCACCACCATTCACCACTAACATTCACCACCCCCACCCTTCACCATCACCATTCACCACCACCATTCACCATCATTCACCCCCCCCCTCTATTCACCACCATGTACTACCACCACAATTCATCACTACAATCTACCCCCACCATCCACCATCATCCACCACCATCCACCACCATCCAACACCATCCACCACCACCACCATCCACCACCACCATTCACCACCATCCACCACCAGTTCTGCGGCGGAGATTGCTCGTATGACGTCACGAAGGTGAAGTTGTGTGTCAGAGCTCCTTCGAAGAAGAACACCCTTTGTTCTGGTGGCAACTTCAAAAGGGGAAAGTCCACCAAGAACAAGGTGGGGGTGGGTGGTAGATGGGTGGGTGGTAGATGGGTGGATGGTGGATGGTGGGTGGTAGATGGGTGGGTGGTAGATGGGTGGGTGGTAGATGGGTGGATGGTGGATGGTGGATGGTGGATGGTGGGTGGTAGATAGGTGGGTGGATGGTAGATGGGTGGATGGTGGATGGTGGGTGGTGGGTGGTAGATAGGTGGGTGGTTGGTAGATGGTGGATGGGTGGGTGGTGATTGAGTGGATGATAGATGGGTGGATGATTCAGGGGTGGGTTTTAGATAGTGGATGGGCAGATGGTAGATGGGTGGATGGTGATGGGTGGATGGTGGATGGGTGGTTGAGTGGATAGGCGGATGATGGATGGGTAAATGGTCGATGATGAATGGGTGGATGGTGGATGGGTGAAATTGTTTTTTGTCAAACAACAATCAACAAAACAGCAACACAGCCTTTACAACAACAAGAACAACAAAAACAACAGACGATAGCGGCACCGGGCCGTTACAGCTTGAAGCCCATTCCACTCAGCAGCCTTGTCAGCTGCCACTGCGCCTTCAAATCAACAACACCTCGCTTCTGTGGTACCAACACCTAGTTGGTGGTGTGGAGTTGTTGGTGGTGTGGAGTTGTTGGTGGTGAAGTGGAGTTGTTGGTGATGGGGTGGAGTTGTTGGTGGTGGTGTGGAATTGTTGGTGGTGGTGTGGAGCCGTTGGTGATGGTGTGGAATTGTTGGTGGTGGTGTGGAGCCGTTGGTGATGGTGTGGAAATGTTATGGTAGTGTAGATGAAAGGGAGAAAGAGTTGATGGTTTTTTAGAAATGTGCTGAATTTTTAGTGATCATCTATTTTTTTTAACCACCACTATCACCAAAACCACTATTACAACCCTTTCCACCACAACCGCCACAATCGCCACAACCGCCACAACCACCACCATCACCAGCTCCAAGGAACACTCCTCCACCAGATGCCTTCCACACTGCCGCCTTTTTGATACCCATGACGTCATACAGTGAAATCGTCATGACTAACGTCATACATTGACATCGCCATAAGTAACGTCATACACTGATGTCATGCAATAACATCGTCATGAGTGACGTCATACGGTGACAACGCCATGAATTACGTCATGTTTTTTTCCATTTTTAGAAATTTGTTGATAGCTTCACTGGCTGTGTTTATATTTTTCTTATCGGTTGGGACTTTCAAATGCCTTCTCACCTTTTCCATATGTTTCTCCGCCTCCTCCCATTTCTTCGAAGATTTTTCCAGTAGCGGTCAGACCTTGTGATTGTTCCAAGAAGCATATGATGTGTTGAAAGCTTTTTCGAGTTTTTCCCAAATGTCTCAGTCGTCTTCGATCACTCCTCCTCGAAATGCCTTGAAGCCTCTAGCGCACCTCACTGGAATGTGCTCTTGCAAACTGCTTCAAAGCCAAACAACTGAACAAGAATCAGCACGACATCCTTATCAGTCATCCATTTTGTTCGTCTCCATCCCTCTTTTCATCCATCTTAATCGTCTCCATCCATCTTTTCATCCATTTCGTTCTTCTCTCTATTTTTTCATCCATTCTTTCATCCATTTTTCTATCCATCTTTTTATCAATCACTACGTCCATCTTTCATCCATCACTCCATCCATGTCTTCATCCATTCTTTCATCCATCTCTTCATTCATCCCTCCATCCATCCCTCTATCCATCCGCCACACCACCACCACACCACCACCACCACTACTACACCACCAGCACACCACCACCACCACCACCACCACCACACCACCACCACACCACCACCACCACCACACCACCACCACACCACCACGGCAGCAGAAGCCTAATGGTCCATCATGTTAAGTATTTTTTCAATTATAATAATTTTTATGATAATTTTTTTTTTCTTTTTTTGTTCTTCTCATTCAATTACCTTGATAGATCCATCATCACCACCATGGCCTTTCTTTCATCCTCCTTTCAACTTCCATCCATCCATGCACTCTGGACAATATACCTTTCACCTGCCTTGGAACAACCCCACTTCAAAGGCATGTTTGTGCTTGTAAGTGTGTATGTGTGTTTGTGTGTGTGTGTGTGTGTGTGTGTGTGTGTGTGTGTGTGTGTGTGTGTGTGTGTGTGTGTGTGTGTGTGTGTGTGTGTGTGTGTGTGTGTGTGTGTGTGTGTGTGTGTGTGTGTGTGTGTGTGTGTGTGTGTGTGTGTGTTTGTGTGTGTGTGTGTGTGGGGGGGAGGGGGGGGGAGTGAAGAAGCTTGTGAGTTCTTTTTTTTAGTCCTTATTGAAGCAAATCCAAACCAAAGCTGGAAATGGCACAAAACATGGCGAACAATCAAAATGAAAAAAATTTTAAATCAACAATAACTGAATGTCATTAGAACTGTCAATTTTCTGTTGCAAAAAATTAAAAACTGGTTATAGAATTGACTCATATCTTAAAACCACATAACACAATTATAGACTTATTTCAAGTTATTTATTCTTTTCTTCTATTGACTTCTTCAGCCATTTCTCATATTTTTTTCTAGTCTTTATTAAGTCAAGTCCAGACATACGCTGGAAATGTTACAAAAACACGACGAACAATCGAACTAAAAAAGAAAACATTAAAATATACGAGAACAGAATGTTATCAGTCATAAAAGTCAGCATTGAACTTACAACAAACGGCAAAAAAGGAAGTTAAGAATAAAGGTTCAAATTAAAAATGATGAACAATGAGTATTATGAGCTTATTGAGTATTGAGAAGACGAGGAAGGAATGTTTTGTCTTGGTCAGAGGAGTAAATTGTTGGACGGTGTCAAATCCCCCACCATGAAGAGGCTGTATATTTTATGCGAGATATAATTAGAGATTCTGTTATATCATATAATTTAGGATCTTAATGTCCATGAGCCATAATTATTTTAAGCGCATGAAACGTTTTGGTAGCATTTATTATGAATATTGTCAATGTGAATGGGCTAAATTATGTATTTCTTTTAAGCTCAAAAAATCTTATGAATTAACTATACATAATAATTATAATAAAATAACACCCCCTAGTCTTCATCCATCTCTCCAACGAACTTCTTCCCTCACTACCCTGGGAGTCTCATTCACTGAAACTCTCAACATCACACCTCACATTGACAATATTATTACAAACTGCTAACAAACGTTTCATGCGCTTAAAATAATTAGGGCTCATGGACTTTATGGTCCTAAATTATATGTTATAACAGACTCTCTAAGTAAGTTGGCAAACGGTATTCTTGTGACCGATTGGTTGAAGATTTTACAGTAATGTCTTTTTCTTTCCCAGCCATTTCTCAAATTCACAGACAAGTTAGTCTTAATACCACAATTTTTTGCAATGCCTTTCAACACTTGTTCATTTTCTTGTTGAGTAAGTTGGCCAATAATATTCATGTGGGTGTTGGTTGACGATATCACTGCAATGTCTGTATTTCAAAGGAGAAAATGGCGGAGTCGGCAAGCTTTTCAATTATTTTTCAAAATCCTTGCAATCTGCAAAAACTATAACTCTTAGATAAATAAACTTAGTTGTAGCTAATATTTGAAATTTCAAATTTCAAATAGTTAATAAAAAGAGTTTGAATAAAATAAATTAAAATAACGGCTGTATACGATTTGCAGAACCAAAACTTTAAACAACAAAAAATTATTGAAAAAGAAGAAAAAGAAGAAAAAGAAGAAGAAGAAGAAGAAGAAGAAGAAGAAGAAGAAGAAGAAGAAGAAGAAGAAGAAGAAGAAGAAGAAGAAGAAGAAGAAGAAGAAGAAGAAGAAGAAGAAGAAGAAGAAGAAGAAGAAGAAGAAGAAGAAGAAGAAGAAGAAGAAGAAGAAGAAGAAGAAGAAGAAGAAGAAGAAGAAGAAGAAGAAGAAGAAGAAGAAGAAGAAGAAGAAGAAGAAGAAGAAGAAGAAGAAGAAGAAGAAGAAGAAGAAGAAGAAGAAGAAGAAGAAGAAGAAGAAGAAGAAGAAGAAGAAGAAGAAGAAGAAGAAGAAGAAGAA
>OX387259.1:2510668-2520668 GCA_947562095.1 Branchellion lobata
ATTGTTCGCTGTTTATAGTGTTTTATTATGAGATGATTTGCTGTTTATATCATTTTATTATGAGATTGTTCGCTGTTTATAGTGTTTTATTATGATATTTTTGTGACCCGGGCAACAGTGATACGGGTGTTAAGAGGCCCAAACCCTGTTGATTAAAAACGCCACAAAAATATGAATTATTATTATTATTATTATTATTATTATTATTATTATTATTATTATTATTATTATTATTATTATTATTATTATTATTATTATTATTATTATTATTATTATTATTATTATTATTATTATTATTATTATTATTATTATTATTATTATTATTATTATTATCAGTATAATAACAATTTAAAAAACTTATTATTATTACCATTATTATTATTCTTTTTTTTATTTTTATTATTATTATCATTATTTTGTTATTATTATTATTAATGGTTATTGCGGATGTACTGCAAGAAACATTACAATTGGGTCGGCCAATGGTTTTGAGCCATCACTCGGTCGTCATAATTATTACAACTGGTTGTGCACCAAAGAAATCTACAATTATAATAAAAAAATAAATAAATAAATAAATTAGTTGAGTTTCAAAAGTGAACTTAGAAATGAGAAAGAATGAAGAGATATAAAATGGAAATCCCGGAAAAAAAGAAAAAAAAAAGGGAGTAAATAAAAAAACAAAAAAAGAAATAATAATATTTAAAAAAAATATCAATATCAATAGTAATAATAATACTAATAATCATAATAATAAAAATAATAATAATAATAATAATAATAATAATAATAATAATAATAATAATAATAATAATAATAATATGATTATTATTATTATTATTATTATTATTATTATTATTATTATTATTATTATTATTATTATTATTATTATTATTATTATTATTATTTATATTATTATTATTATTATTATTATTATTATTATTATTATTATTATTATTATTATTATTATTAAAAAGATAACAAAAGGACCAAAGGCGAACAACAAAGATGATTGAAAACACAGAGATTAAACGAAAAAAACAGATAAGAATGTTGATGATGATGATAATGATGATGATGATGATGATGATGATGATGATGATGATGATGATGATGATGATGATGATGATGATGATGATGATGATGATGATGATGATGATGATGATGATGATGATGATGATGATGATGATGATGATGATGGTGATGGTGATGGTGATGACGATGACGATGACGATGACGATGACGATGATGATGATGATGATGATGATGATGATGATGATGATGATGATGGTGATGATGATGATTAGGGCAAGTAGCAACATCAACAAAACCTCAAGCAACATGCTAAACAGACGTAATGTTAGCAAAAGCCACGTCACAACACAACGTCAACAAGCATGCAACACCACCACAACACCACCACAACACCACCACAACACCAATAACAACACAACACAGACAGCAACACCATATCAACAACCACGCAATCACCGACGCAACAGGACTTAATTAACATCCAAAACAATGAGATGTTTTGATAAGGCCTCTAATCGTTACTACTACCACTGCTGCCACTACTACTACTACTACTACTACTACTACTACTACTCCTACTACTACTACTACCACTACTACTACCACTACTACTACCACCACTACTACTACTGCCACTACCACTACTACCACCACCACCACTACTACTGCCACTACTTCTACTACTACTACCACCACTACTACCACCACTACTACTACTACCACCACTACTACTACTACCACCACCACTACTACTGCCACTACTACTACTACCACCACCACTACCAGTATTAATGACTAGAAAAGCATAAATCAAGGTCCACAGACTCTGATGGCGTCAAAAAGATCAATAAAAAGAACTTTGGAATGATAAGAACAGTGCTGGGGCTGTGATAATGAAAACAACAAATGAAAACCACCAAACAACAGCTACAACAATAAATATAGCAACAGCAATAATAACAACAATAGCAGACGGTCACCAGCGCGAATGACACAGATACGTCTGTAGTGTGTGAAATTTTCATTTGATTTCCCTCAATCATTTACTCACCGCTCCATCCATCCATCCATCCATCCAATAATCCATCAATTTATCTATCCAATAATCCATCAATTTATCCATCCAATAATCCATCCACTAGTCCATCCTTTTCTTCATCCATCCATCCATCTATCCCTTTTTCCATCCATCCATCCATCCATTTTTCCATCCTTTCATCTATCCAGTCATCCGTTTTTCCATTTATCCATTCATCCATCTATTCATTCATTTATCCATCCATCCATCCATCCATCCATTCATCCTTCCACCCATTCACGTCAATTCTTCACCCATATCTTTTCTCCCATACACCCACACACCTAAACAAGCCAAGTATTTCAGTTTCTCACCAGCAAACATCCACCCCCAACCACCACACACCACACCTCTAATCCACCCCCAACCACCACACACCACACCTCTAATCCACCCACAACCACCACACACCACACCTCTAATCCACCCACAACCACCACACACCACACCTCTGATCCACCCCCAACCACCACACACCACACCTCTGATCCACCCCCAACCACCACACACCACCCTTCTAATCCACCCACAACCACCACACACCACACCTCTAATCCACCAACAACCACCACACACCACACCTCTAATCCACCCACAACCACCACACACCACACCTCTAATCCACCCACAACCACCACACACCACACCTCTAATCCACCCACAACCACCACACACCACACCTCTGATCCACCCCCAACCACCACACACCACCCTTCTAATCCACCCACAACCACCACACACCACACCTCTAATCCACCAACAACCACCACACACCACACCTCCAAGACACCCACCTTCCACAGACTCCTCTGCTTGGAAGGGGGGCTTGAGGGAAGGGGACTGGGTGTTGAGGGTGGCTGATGAACTGGTGTCAAGGTCAACTGCCGGTAGTGTGGCTCAACTTGTCTCGTGAGTGGAGAGGAGGTGGAGGATGAGGAGGAGGAGGATGAGGAGGAGGAGGATGAAGAGGAGGAAGAAGAGGAGGAGGAGGAGGAGGAGGAGGAGGAGGAGGAGGAGGAGGAGGAGGAGGAGGAGGAGGAGGAGGAGGAGGAAAAGGAGGAGGAGGAGGAGGAGGAGGAGGAGGAGGAGGAGGAGGAGGAGGAGGAGGAGGAGGAGGAGGAGGAGGAGGAGGAGGAGGAGGAGGAGGAGGAGGAGGAGGAGGAGGAGGAGGAGGAGGAGGAGGAGGAGGAGGAGGAGGAGGAGGAGGAGGAGGAGGAGGAGGAGGAGGAGGAGGAGGAGGAGGAGGAGGAGGAGGAGGAGGAGGAGGAGGAGGAGGAGGAGGAGGAGGAGGAGGAGGAGGAGGAGGAGAAGGAGGAGGAGGAGGAGGAGGAGAAGGAGGAGGAGGAGGAGGAGGAGGAGGAGGAGGAGGAGGAGGAGGAGGAGGAGGAGGAGGAGGAAGAGGAGGAGGAGGAGGAGGAGGAGGAGGAGGAGGAGGAGGAAGAGGAAGAGGAAGAGGAAGAGGAGGAGGAGGAGGAGGAGGAGGAGGAGGAGGAGGAGGAGGAGGAGGAGGAAGAGGAGGAGGAGGAGGAGGAGGAGGAGGAGGAGGAGGAAGAGGAGGAGGAGGTGGAGGAGGAAGAGGAGAATAAGGAGGAAGAGGAGAAAGAGGAGGAGGAGGAGAAGGATGAGGAGGAGGAGGCGGAGGAGGAGGAGGAGGAGGAGGAGGAGGAGGATGAAAAGGTGGAGGAGGAGGATGAAAAGGTGGAGGAGGAGATGAAGATGATGATGATGATGGTGATGATGATGATGATGGTGATGATGGTGATGATGATGATGATGATGATGATGATGATGATGATGATGATGATGATGATGATGACGACGATGACGATGACGATGATGATGATGATGATGATGATGATGATGATGATGATGATGATGACGACGATGACGATGACGATGACGATGATGATGATGATGATGATGACGACGATGACGATGACGATGACGATGATGATGGTGATGGTGAGGATTTCAACAAACAGGAAATGCGGAAATGTTTTAAAGCTTGAAATATATCGACCCAAGCAACAACAACAACAACCACTTCAACACCACCAACAATTACAACATCTTCAACACCAAAATGTGCAACAACAACATTATCAACAGCATCAACACCAACAACGTCAACTGCAACATCAATTTCAACAACAACAACATCAACTTCAACAACATCAACTTCAACAACATCAACTTCAACAACAACAACAACAACAACAACAACAACTCAAACCCTATCTCCCATCCAATTACGACTCTGCGGCTTTCTTTGATGACACCACCACCACCACTACTACTACCACCACCCCTTCAAGTATTTCAATTACAACCATAACTTCCCTTTATTTATAGTCGTAGTCAATTTTAAATCATAATTTTTTTTTTATTTCTCTAAATGATGAGTGTTATAATTTTATTTTTTCTAATAACTATAATATTAAGTATTCAAATAATTATGTTCATAATTATTCAAATAATTATGTTCATAATTATTCCAATCATTATATTCATAATTCTCATCCGCCATGTCCATGCACACTCTTCACTATGCCCCCTTATACTGTATTCAGACGAAGGTGATTGGAGTAGCTTCTTTGATACATCCTCCTCCTCCTCTTCCTCCTCCTCCTCCTCCTCCTCCTCCTCCTCCTCTTCTTCCTCCTCCTCCTTCTCTTCTTCTCTCGAAACCAACTATCTTGGCGATGCTTTCGTTAAAGAAAACAACAACAAAAACAAAAATAATATTAATAATAATAAAAATAATAATAATAAAATTATTAAAACTAACGACTACACTAAAAATAGCAGTGACAAAACTAACGACAACAAAAATAATAATAATAATAAAGCTACCGACAAAAACAAAAATAACAATAATAAAGCTAACGACAACAAAAACAATAATAATAATAATAATGAAAATAATAGCAAGCACGGAGATGTTCTTTTGAAGACACGTAAGCCGCTTGCGCTGTTGTTGAATGGGGTGGAAAGTAGGAAGAATAATGTCAACAACAATAAAAAAAACAACAACAATAATAATAATAATAAAAATAATAATAATAATAGCCATTATAACTACATCGATAATGATAACGCTAAAGATCACGACGACGTCGGCAAAAACAACACAAATAATATAATCAATAGTAGCCATCATACCGATATGAATAATAATAATAATAATAATAATAATAATAATAATAATAATAATAATAATAATAATAATAATAATAATAATAATAATAATAATAATAATAATAATAATAATAATAATAATAATAATAATAATAATAATAATAATAATAATAATAATAATAATAATAATAATAATAATAATAATAATAATAATAATAATAATAATAATAATAATAATAATAATAATAATAATAATAATAATAATAATAATAATAGTAATATCGATAATAATGATAGGAATAAAAACAATAGTAACAATAATAGCAATAAAAATAACAACAGCAATAACAACATCAATAATAACAGCAACAACAGCAGCAGCAACAGCAACAGCAGCAGCAACAGCATCAGCAGCAGGGATTGTTGGGACGGAGAAGGCACGTGGAGGAAGGGAGGTTGTCTGCCCAGAATGGGCACCCGCTCCAAAACGAGGAACAACAACACCAACACCAACAACAACACAAACAACAACAACACCACCAACAACAACAACAACAACACCAACAACAACACAAACAACAACAACACAAACAACAACAACAACAACAACACCAACAACAACACCAACAACAACACAAACAACAACAATACCAACAACCACCTCAACAACAACAACAATGATACTACTACTACTAATGATAAAAATAATAATATTTATAGCCTCAACGACAACAATAACCCAATTAACAACACAAAAAACAAAAAAGACCAAATTAACGCCAACAACTTCCAAAGATTTTTAAATTCTGACGATGACGACAGCACAACCACCGTCACCACCACAACAACATCAACAACAACAACAACAAATTTTTTAAATAGTCCTTTTGACCTTTTTATTGGCCTGTTCAGGACATTCTCTCACGTGGGTGAAGCGGGAATCAAAGCATTTATTGAGCCTTTCCAAACATTATCATCATCTCCACCATCTTCGTTGTCTTCCTCCTCATCTCCACCATCTTCGTTGTCTTCCTCCTCATCTACTCTCATCACAACAGCTCTCTTCCAGAACATGAAAGAGGTGGTGTTGTATGGTGGTGTTGTATGGTGTGTTGTATGGTGGTTTTTTATGGTGATGTTGTATGGTGGTGTTGTATGTTGGTGCTGTATGGTGGTGTTGTATGGTGTTGTTGTATGGTGGTGTTGTATGGTGGTGGTGTATGGTGGTGTTGTATGGTGGTGGTGTAATTATAAAATTCACAACGACGACAGTTGATATCTTTATCACGTGACATCCATGTGACACTGCAACGACAAATCAACAGCAACAAAATCTTTTCACAACAACAACAACTCGATTTCGTCAGCACATTGCTCTGCGAACAAGTGAGTTGTTAGTAGTAACCATCAAAGTAATACAACAAAAACAACATCAATACAACAACAACAACAACAAAACAAAAACAACAACAAAAACAACACAACAACAAAACAAAAACAACAGTTGGAAGTCATGTGTCAGACACACGAAGACTACTGCAGTGGTTTGAGGGATGCTCTTACCCTATTGGTCAAAATCAAAAAAGATCCCAAATATGACGTGATAACAAAGATCAGAATTAAAGCGGAAGGAAGCAAAGAAATCGATTTGTCCGACTTCCTGCTACTGCCTTTGAAGGTAGGTGGATAGATGGATGAATAGATTGATGGATAGATGGATGAATGGATGGATAGATGTATGGATGAATAGATGATTGAATGGATGGATGAATGTATGGATAAATGAATGGAGGAATAGATGGATGAATGGGTGAATGAATGGATGGATAAATGGAAAAATGGATGAATGGAGGTATTAACTGCCACCTCACTCACTTTTACCACCACCACCACCACTTCAACCACTACTACCACTACTATCACCACCACTACTTCAACCACCACCTCAACCACCACCACCACTACCACCACTACCACCACTACCACCACCACCACCACCACCGTCAGCACATAAGCAGGCTGGTTGCAGGTCTGCAGCAGATTTCTTCACAAATATCCTCCGACAAACTCACAACAACCAATCTCAAACATGTCATTGTGGGTGAGTGGGTGGGTGGATGGATAGATGAGTGGGTTGATGAGTGGATGAGTGGGTAGGTTGGTGGATGAGTGGGTGGGTGGATGGATAGATGAGTGGGTTGATGAGTGGATGAGTGGGTGGGTTGGTGGATGAGTGGGTGGGTGGATGGATGGTGGATGGATGAAGGGATGAGTGGGTGGGTGGATGGATGAATGGATGAGAAGGTGGAGGTGGGTGTGTGAAGAATTTAAGAAGAAAATAAAGATGGGAAAACGAAAAGGAAGGAAGGTTGAAGAAAAGGTCATGTGATCACCACGCAGGCCTCAGGCGGTGTTGTCAGCGCATCAACCACAACCACCGTCAGAGCTCCCTTTCTCTGCACCAGGCCTTCGATAAAAAGAATAATAACAATATTAATAAAAACAGTAATAATAATAATAATGATAAAATAAAAAAATGTTTTTACAGCAATATCAGTGCAAACACATCCTCTTCATCCCTCCACTACCACGACACCCTTTCACCCACAACCACTCTTTCCTACCTCTCCTCCTCAGTATCATCATCACCATCACCACAACCACCACCACCACCATCACCACAACAACCACCACCACCACCATCACCACAACCACCACCACCACCATCACCACAACCACCACCACCACCATCACCACACTTTTCTCTTCCTCTACCCATCCTGCCATTCCTCTCACAATCATCTTCATCATCACCACCATCATCCTTCTCCTCCTCCTCCTCCTCCGTCATCAGTTCCATCGACAAACATCTCCTCAAGCTCCAAGCCTGCCTCGTCTTCCCTCCCCACATTCGAGTTGTTATTCTCATTAACGCAATCACCACACTCTTCTTATTTTTCTTGTATCTCGTCCACATTAAGTGATATATTGTTACTAATTAACCAACAACGCAGGCGTTTCCCTTGGCAACAGCCAGTCGACATCTCATTTTCTGTGGGTACGTGCACCTGATCACTGACGACGACAAAAACAACAACAACGACAACAACAGCAACAAAAATAACAACAATAACCACTGTTGCAACAACAACATGGATAACAATAACAACTGTTGCAACAACAATAACAACAAATCTTTCAACAACGACACTGATTCTTCTTTTCAATTGACCTTGTTATTCGTACTTCTATTAAACGACCTAATTATTTTGACCCTTCCCGACCCAATTAACGACCAATTGGAGGTCTTTCATCAACCAATAAGCTTAAGCGACATCGTGGCTTGTGAATTCAACGACCAATCACGTAAGTATATTTGTTTCCATAGCTACGTGACACCCGTAATACTACACCGCCACACCACACTACACTTCTTCCAGCGTAGCGCACAGAATCTTCACCCACGCACCTCACGTGAATCCTCACTCCTGCTAATCAATCTCTCCATCCGCTAATGAAGCCATCTTCATAGTAGTTATAACACTCTCTCTGAGGCATAAAAAACTCCACACGCACCATATCTTACCCACAGCACTTATAACTTTCCCCTCCTACCCACAGTAATTTTAACTTCTTCCCCCCCTACCCCCCACAGCACTGGAGTTGAGTTTCTCGGTGGAGAGTCGTCTGGAGAAGTTCGAGGAGGCGTGGAGTCCTGTGAAGTTCAAGTGGCGCTGTGGCTCTGGAGACCTGAGGGCCACTTGGAGCCACCTGCTGCAGCAGAGGGTGGCCAGGAGCAAGGTGGAACGAAACGAGGTGGTTGTGGCCGGAAAAATTGAGAACTTCGTTTAAGGGTGAAGAAGTCATATAAGAGGGGGTGGGTGAGGATTTGTTTAAGGGGGTGGGTGGGATTGGAAAGAAAGAGAAAGGGGAGTTGAACTACGTGGACTGAAAAAACAGGGAAAATTTAAAGCAAGCAGATAATTCGGATGAATGGAAGAATTCGGATGAATGTGAGAATTCGGATGAATGTGAGAATTTGGATGAATGTGAGAATTCGGATGAATGGAAGAATTCGGATGAATGTGAGAATTTGGATGAATGTGAGAATTTGGATGAATGTGAGAATTCGGATGAATGGGTTGAAGCTAGTGAATGATCAAGGATGAAATGTAGTAGAGGATTTTTTATAGTAGTGAAGTGAAAAAGACGTTGCCTTCATCGACACTTGTAAATTTCTTTCGAAATAAACCTCTTTGAAAGAATCGATTGAAGTATTCATAATTAAACTTTTGGCATGTTGGTGGGGGAGGATGGAAAGAAGAAGAGGAGGAGGAGGAGAAGGAGGAAGGAGAAGAAGGAGGAAGAAAAAGAAGAAAAAGAAGAAGAAGAAGAAGAAGAAGAAGAAGAAGAAGAAGAAGAAGAAGAGGAAAAAAAGAAGAGCAAGAAGAAGAAAGAGAAGAATAGGAAGAATAAAAAAAGAAATAAATAAGAAATTGAAATCAGTCGGTGTATAAAATTGCGTTAAAGTTCATTGATTGCCTCATGACGTCATACGAAATCAGTTCCTTAAACAGAGTCTTTGGTTAAGGTAATAACAACAACAACAAAAACACGAGGTTACATGAAGACGTGAACAAGGATGAAGTCTGCGTGACGTAGAAGTTGATTAGAAGGAGGGCCCTGGACACGTGGTGGGGTGAAAAAGAGGAGGAAGAGGAAGAAGATGATGAAAAGGAAGAAGAGGAA
>OX387259.1:2525668-2535668 GCA_947562095.1 Branchellion lobata
TTGGTGCATGCAACAGAAACAGGAAAAAAATTGAATCCTCACCAGTTTCTTGAAAGAAGAAATCACAACATCACCATCCCCCCCATCCCCTTCACCACCCCCAACAGCCACACCAGCCATCCCAACACCACCAACTTCTACCACGTCCACCTCGGGAGAAGTGGTGGTGGCAGTGGTGGCGGTGGCGGCAGGAGACAGATCGGTGGCGGTGATGCTGGTCCTGCTGTTGAGACTGTCTGTACCATCGTCCTGGAGGAATGACGATGAAATAATAATAATAATAATAATAATAATATTTCTAATAATGATAACAATAATAATAATAATATTATTATTATTATGACACACGCACATTGTTGTTGAGAGACTGGAGAAGGCAGTCTGTGTCGTCGTCCACCAACAACTTCTTAAAGCGGGTGCCCACCCTGAAAAGGAGGAGGAGGAAGAGGAGGAGGAGGAAGAGGAGGAGGAGGAGGAGGAGGAGGAGGAGGAGGAGGAGGAGGAGGAGGAGGAAGAGAAGAAGGAAAAGGAGGAGGAGGAAGAGGAGGAGGAGGAGGAGGAGGAGGAGGAGGAGGAGGAGAAGGAGAAGGAAAAAGAGGAGGAGGAGGAGGAAGAGAAGGAGGTGAAGAAGGAAAAAGAAGAAAAGAAGAAAGAAGAGAAAGAAGAGGAAGAAAAGAAAGATAAGTCTGATTAATAAAAAACAATAAGAATAAGAAAAAATAATTTAAAAAATCAGTAGCACTGAATGAAAAAACGGTGAAAGCACCGGTGGTCAATCTCTCTGACGGAGTCCTTGGTTCGAGCGATGAGGTCGATGAGAACACTGGCTGGTCGAGGCCGTTGGATGTACGAGTGCTGTGTGCGTGTGTGTTTATTGTATTTGTGTGTGTGTGTGTGTGTGTGTTTGTTGTGTGTGTGTGTGTGTGTGTGTGTGTGTGTGTGTGTGTGTTTGTGCGAGTGTGTGGTTGGGTGGGTTTATGTGTTCAATGAAGTCAATTGTAAATGGAAATAGAAAATTTACAACACCACACACCACTACCACACCACACCACACACTACTACCACACCCTGCCACACCACATCACACACCTCAACACACCACACACCACACTACCTGCAGACACTGCGCATCAGACAGACGCATTTCTGGATTCTTGTTTAGACACGCCACTATAAAGTCCCTGAACTCATCACTCCAAGAGGGGGGTGGGGAGGAGGAAGAAGAATTGGGGGATTGTTGCAAGGTGGGGGCCTCATTTTGCACAATGTGGTATAGGGCGCTCATGGCGTTCATGTTGAAGAGGGGGGGTTTTCTCTCCGCTGTGGGAGGGGAAGGGGGATTGAGAATGGTGCACACACACACACACACACACACACACACACACACACACACACACACACACACACACACACACACACACACACACACACACACACACACACACACACACACACACACACACACACACACACACACGCACATACACACACACAAACCCACACACACACACACCCACACACATATAAACACACACACACACACACACACACACACAAACCCACACACACACACACCCACACACATATAAACACACACACACACACACCCAATTCGATGCAGCAGATTCCAAGACTCCAGATATCCACCTTCGAATCGTACTGCCCTTCGTCCATCGCCAAGATCACCTGCATAAAAATAATACTAAAAAAATAATAATAAAAATAATAATAATAAGGATAGAAAAAAAATAATTTGACGATATCAACAAGAAGGGATGAGCAGGACTGGAACAAAAAGTCATGGAGTAACCTTCATTTTATTTAAAAGTAAAGAAAATCTTTTATTTATTATTAAAAAAAACTAAAAATTCTCTGACGTCACCTCAGGAGCCATCCAATAAGGAGAGCCGACGAAAGAATTGGCTGGAGATGCTATGCTGGCTGAGCCAAAGTCTCCTGTGTGTGTGTGTGTGTGTGTGTGTGTGTTTATGTGTGTGTGTTTGTATGTGTGAAAGCACGTACCTAGTTTGACGCTACCAGCTTCAGTGAGTAGGATGTTACCTGCCTTGATGTCTCTGTGGATGTATCCTGTGCGTGTGTTTGTGTGTGTGTGTGTGTGTGTGTGTGTGTGTGTGTGTGTGTGTGTGTGTGTGTGTGAAAAGTAACCACGCCACGCCACACCAAATCACACCACATTACACCACACCACACCACACTACACCACATCACATCACACTACACCACATCACACCACACTACACCACACCACACAGGGCACCTAGAGAGTGCAGGTATTGAAGGCCAAGGAGACTTGCATGACCGATAGCTGCTATCTCTTCCTCCAACAGGGGCTGCTTGTGAACTGGCATAGTGTGGTTGGTGTGGTGTGGCCATGTGGTTGGTGTGGTGTGGCCGTGTGGTTGGTGTGGTGTGGCCGTGTGGTTGGTGAGATGTGGCGGATTGAAAAGCAAAAAAGAGGAGCACCTTCAAGAATGTCAGAAGCCGAGCCAAGACAATACTCCATTGTCAACTGAGGGTTGTTGACTTTGCACTCACACTCACACTCACACTCACACACTCACACTCACACACACACACACACACTCACACACACACACACACACACACACACACACACACACACACACACACACACACACACACACACACACACACACACACACACACACACACACACACACACACACACACACACACACACACACACAACGCATGTGCTTTGAAATACATTGGGAAATATAAACAAACACAAACTCACCCATGCAGTGTGTTCATGTAGATAGCAGCCTGCAATGATGATTAAAATGATGATGATGACGATGAAGAAGATGATGATGATGATGATGATGATGATGATGATGATGATGATGATGATGATGATGATGATGATGATGTCTCGAACCCTTGTATTGGATGCAGTTGGGATGTTTGACGAGGTGTAGAAACTTTACTTCCCTGCATATGTCCTCCCATTTCTGTGTGTGTGTGTGTGTTTGTGTGTGTGTGTGTGTGTGTGTGTGTGTGTGTGTGTGTGTGTGTGTGTGTGTGTGTGTGTGTGTGTGATTGTTAGTAGCACCTCCTTGGTTTGCTTGCCCTTGTAGGACATCTTCTTCACTGCCACCACCTCTTTTGTGTCCACGTATCGAGCCTGCAAC
The DNA here is from genome assembly GCA_947562095.1 of Branchellion lobata. Taxonomy (NCBI): domain Eukaryota; kingdom Metazoa; phylum Annelida; class Clitellata; order Hirudinida; family Piscicolidae; genus Branchellion; species Branchellion lobata. The sequence continues at coordinate 2,528,845 of OX387259.1, forward strand.
ATGCATCATGATGATGATGAAGAAGAGAATGATGATGGTGATGACGAAGAAGAGAATGATGATGATGGTGATGATGATGATGGTGGTGATGAAAAAAATGATGATGATGATGATGAAGATGATGGTGGTGGTGATGAAGAAGAGAATGATGATGATGATGATGATGATGGTGGTGATGAAGAAAAGGATGATGATGATAATGATGATGATGAGAATGAGGGTGGCGATGAAGGAGAGAATGATGATGATGATGATGATGATGATGATGATGATGATGATGATGCAGCAGACACCAACATAGTAGACTGCACCGAAACTCCCATGCCCTATCTCCTGCAGGTCTGTGAACACCTGTTGCCATACAAAACAATAAGAACAATAAAAACAAGAATAATTATAACAAAAACAATTAAAAAACAATATTAATAATACTGATTAAAGTTGTTTTTTCTCATTTGAATGTTTGCTTGTATTTAGCGTAATAATGCTGTCATATAGACTAGCATAAAAATAACTCAAATGATAACCACTATTATTATAGTAGATTTTGTTTGAATTGAGTTATTTAAAACAGAAAAATTAAGTTGATTATAAAACTTTTGAAGTTATTATTATTATTATTACTATTATTATTATTATTATTATTATTATTAATTTTATTATTTTTGTTGTTGGTGACCTTATCAGGGTCTGTCTTGATGAAGAGGGAAGAAGTTGATGAAGCGGCCTTGCGGGTGGATGGTGGAGGGGGTGGTGGAGTGTCCGTCTTCTTCATCATTGCTGGTGGTGGTGGCGAGATGGAGTTCACATAAGAAAGGTGGATTTGATGGTGTTGAAGTAGATTTTGTGTATGTGGTATGACATGGCTTTGGTGTATGTGATGGTGATGGTGGAGATGATGTTGGATATGAGGGCAATGGTTTAAACAAACAGGGGTGTCAGTTGTGGAAATGATGACTGAAAAAATTATCAAAACTTTCACGGAAATGAGCAAATAAAAACTTCACAATTCGCAATCTTCCAAACAAAAACCTCAAAAAATTATCTTCAAAACAATTCCTTCATTGAATTTTTTAGAAGCACTTTTGATAAGAAATGGTCGAGGTGGCGTGTATTAAATTGTCGTCTGAGACGAAAATAAATTTGGTACATTCGGAATTACAAGTGCAATTATAACTTAGGACTTAACGCTTTAGGCCTAGGCGGACACTTGAAATTGCCTTCTAAATAATTGGTAAACTAATAACTCTATCGTAACGTGAGCAATAATTGAAATTTTAAATGCTGTAAAAGGTATTTCTATAACTCACAAGTTTCGAAGAGTTCTGACGATTTTTCAGACGTTCAGACACATTTAAACCACACTTGAACATGTAGATAAATTCTCTCAATATAAAATTTACGTGGGATGAGTTGGGGTTGCTAGTCGCTTTAAATCTAAAGATTTTTTAGACGAGCATGAAACTTTATTTTTAAATATTATAATTTTATTAATCATATAAAATTATAAATATTCGTGATTTTTTTGTTTTTTCAAATTTTCCAAAACCGAGTATGAAAAAAGGAATAAATAAAAAAAGATAATAAGTTAAAAATCATTAAAAAGCATTTTTTTCACGTAAGTCACATTTTTTGTGGTTAATCAACCGTAAAATTAGGATGTAAACTTCGGGTGGAAGTGATTTCTTGAGGATGCCTTCAAGCTTCATAAATTTTCAATGAATCAGAGAAAAATGAAGAAAAAAAAACAGAAGTAAAAAAAACTCTCAAAAAAATTAATTGAAAAAAAGAATTAAAAGTTTTTTTAATTTGAAACTAAACCATGAAGAGAAGAAATGAAATAAAGGAAGAAAAGAGAGAAATGCGAATGTAATTATGGTAGATCTTGATCGATGAGGTGAGGCAGAGATAATTGGAAAGTATCGAGTGCCGATCGAGTGGACCAGGCCAGTATAAGAGAGGTTGCTACATGGCAAGAAGCAGGTGAGCGAGCCATATTCATTATGGAGCGCTCAACATTAAAAAATATTTTAAAAACTTTCTTTGTGGCTCTGTTCATCCTGCTTGGCGTTTTTTGGCTGAGGTAATGTGGAGGTGGTGGTGATTGGGTTGGTGATGGGGGTGGCGGTGATGATGATGAAAAATGATGAAAGAACGATGGTGATGAACAAATCGACGGATAGAAAGAGGAGGAGGAAAAGAAGGAGTAAGAGAAGAAGCAGGTGGAGGAGGAGGATGAAAGGGAAGAGAAAAAAATAGAAAAAGAGGAAAAAAGAGGAAGAGAAGGAGGAGGGAGAAAAAGAAGAAGAAAAAGAAAAAGAGAAGGAAGAGAAGAAGGAGGAGGAAGAAAAAGAGAGAGAAAACGAGAAGGAAGAGGAGGAGGAGGAGGAGGAGGAAAACAAAACATATTATTCGTAATATTGCTCAATCCTACATTTAAAAACACGTGATATTAACAACTCAACTCCCAACACTGGGCTGCAGTGGCAGCGAAGGAGGAAGCTACAGGGGACGCTATGCAGACCCTTCAAGTAACAACCTAAGTCCACTTTTGTCTTTTCCTGCTTGTTTTGAGTTTTCTTTAAAGTTAAAACCACTAGCCAACTATCAACCAACCACCCAAACAATCAACCAACCAATTAACCAACCAATTAATTCTCACCCATTAATCATTCAACCCTTTCCAACCTACTCACCATAAACTCAAGAATTCATCCTACCCTCTTCATGCCCACAGACGTTTCAACGGCTTTGTCTCAGAACAACTTAACTCTATCCACAACAACTGCAACCAACATCACCATCGATCCAACAACCAACACCACCCCAAACACCACTCTTCCAACAAACACCACCCTTCCAACAAACACCACCCTTCCAACAAACACCACCCTCCCAACAAACACCACCCTCCCGACTAACACCACCCTTCCAACAAACACCACCCTCCCAACAAACACCACCTTTTCAACAAACACCACCCTTCCAACAACCACCACCCTTCCAACAAACACCACCCTCCCAACAAACACCACCCTCCCAACAATCACCACCCTTCTAACAACCACCACCCTCCCAACAAACACCACCCTTTCAACAACCACCACCCTTTCAACAAACACCACCCTCCCAACAAACACCACCCTCCCGACTAACACCACCCTTCCAACAACCACCACCCTCCCAACAAACACCACCCTTTCAACAAACACCACCCTTCCAACAACCACCACCCTTCCAACAAACACCACCCTCCCAACAAACACCACCCTCCCAACAAACACCACCCTCCCAACAATCACCACCCTTCTAACAACCAACACCCTCCCAACAAACACCACCCTTTCAACAACCACCACCCTTTCAACAACCACCACCCTTTCAACAACCACCACCCTTTCAACAAACACCACCCTCCCAACAAACACCACCCTTTCAACAAACACCACCCTCCCAACAAACACCACCCTTCCAACAACCACCACCCTTTCAACAACCACCACCCTTCCAACAAACACCACCCTTCCAACAAACACCACCATTCCAACAACCACCACCATCCAAACAAACACCACACACACCACCATTTTAGCAACATCTGCAACGGATGCAACAACAACCAGTTTTCCATTCAGAACTGACGCTCTCATAACCGCCACCACCGCCACCGCTTCCACCGCCACCGATTCCACTGCCACTGCTTCCACCTCCACCACCACCGCCACCACCATCTCTCAGCAGAAGTCGTCGAACGGTTTAAAAACTCCCAGAACAACCACTCCTCTATCCAGGGGGCAAGCCCTTGCGCCCGCTGAGTCATCCATAACAGCCACAACAGCCACAACAGCCACAACAGCCACAACAGCCACAATAGCTGCAACAGCCCCAACAGCCACAACAGCCACAACAGCCACAATAAGTTCATCAGCTTCTTTAACCGAAGCAACCACACCAGCCACACTAACCACAGACACTCCAATCACCACACCAAGAAAACTAACTTCACAAACCGTCTCAACCACACAATCCGCCTCCACCACAGCCACCACACTAACCACCTTCACCACAGCCACCACACCAACCACAGCCGCCACAGCCACCACACCAACCACAGCCACCACTTCTGTCACAAAGAGTTCTGACGAAAGCGAGCAGATAAGGGCTCTGGTTAAAGAGTTGAAGATTCTCAAAAGGAACCAACTGAAACAGGTCAAACAACTGCACCAGCTGCAGCAACGACTCAAAGAACAGCAGCAGCAACTCAAACAACTGAAACAACTCGAGCAGCTTCAACAAAAAATTAAACAGCTACAAGAGCTGCAACGCAAGCTGCAACAGCTGCAACAACAGCTGAAACAGCTGCAACAACACATCAAGGAACTCCAACAAAAGCTCAAACTGCTGCAGCAACTGCAAAAACTCAAAGAGCTTCTCAAAAAATTTCGAAGCCTGAAAAATAACACCCAGTCTACAACAACAACACCCATTCAAACTACTGTGTCAACAACAATAGGAAAAATAACAACAGCAACAACAACAAAAACGACTGAAACAAGGACGACCACTCCTTTCTCATTCTTCAAATTTTTTTCTACTCGTTCCTCCACAACAACAACTACACCAATTTCAACCACAACCACCACAACTACACCCACCACACCCACTACAACTACAGATTTCACAACCACACCAATCACAGCCACTACAACCGTACCTACCACACTTTACCCTTACACATACATGTCCACAACCACTAACACACCCACCACCACCACCACCACCTGCACAACCACCACCACTACCACCTGCACAACCACAACCACATACACACCCACCACCACTACCACCTGTACAACCACAACCACTTACACACCCACCACCACCCCCACCTGCACAACCCGAAAAAGCATTCACACTACCCCTTCCCAGCCCTCCTACGTCTTAAGATCCAAACTATATTCCCACCTTTTTATCCCTAACCTTCGGTTCCCTTTCGTCCTCCCCAATCTGCCCATCGACCTGACCACCCCCCCTCCTCCTCATCACCATCGCCATCCTCATCGTCATCATCCTCATCACCATCGCCATCCTCATCGTCATCCTCATCGTCATCCTCATCGTCATCCTCATCGTCATCGTCATCCTCCTCGTCCTCGTCTTCCTCGTCTTCCTCCTTACCTCATCCCTTACATTATTTTCGATTTGACCACACCTTCTCGCCCTTCCTACCCCCATCCCCGCCATCCTAAACACCCTCCCCTCAACCAGTTTCCGTACCCTTATGAGTACTTCGGAGCGGTAGGGAAAAAAGGAAAAAGAGGAAAGGATGGAGGTGAGAAAAAAAAGGGTGGGAGGATGGGGCGAGTGAAGGAAGAGTGAGAGAGGAAAGAAGAAGGAAGGAGGGAAAAGAAGAGGGAAAAAAAGAAGAAAAAGAGGAAAAGAGAGGAGAGGATAAGAAAGGGAGGAAGGAGAGAAGGACTAGAAGAGGCAGTAGTTTAAATATTTTTAAATTTCGCATGCCTCAAATGAGATAGAAAGTAAAAGCAAAAAGATGCACCTCTTGGTTCGTGCGCCTTCTCTGCAATCCTTGTCTCGACCTTTTCTTTACTCCACTCCACCCACCCTTTTCCTCCAACCCAACCACCCTTCTCCTCCAACCCACCCACCCTTCTCCTTCAACCCACCCACCCTCCTCCTCCAACCCACCCACCCTCCTCCTCCAATCCACCCACCCTTCTCCTTCAACCCACCCACCCTCCTCTTCCAATCCACCCACCCTCCTCCTCCAATCCACCCACCCTCCTCCTCCAACCCACCCACCCTCCTCTTCCAATCCACCCACCCTCCTCCTCCAACCCACCCACCCTCCTCCTCCAACCCACCCACCCTTCTCTTCCAACCCAACCACCCTCCTCCTCCAATCCACCCACCCTCCTCCTCCAATCCAACCACCCTCCTTCTCCAATCCACCCACCCTTCTTCTCCAACCCACCCACCCTCCTTCTCCAACCCACTCACCCTCCTCCTCCAATCCACCCACCATCCTCCTCCAACCCACCCACCCTCCTCCTCCAACCCACCCACCCTCCTCTTCCAATCCACCCACCCTTCTTCTCCAATCCACTCACCCTTCTTCTCCAATCCACCCACCCTTCTCCTTCAACCCACCCACCCTTCTCCTTTAACCCACCCACCCTTCTCCTCCAACCCACCCACCATCCTCCTCCAATCCACCCACCCTTCTCCTCCAATCCACCCACCCTCCTCTTCCAATCCACCCACCCTTCTCCTCCAATCCACCCACCCTCCTCCTCCAATCCACCCACCATCCTCCTCCAACCCACTCACCCTCCTCCTCCAATCCACCCACCATCCTCCTCCAACCCACCCACCATCCTCCTCCAACCCACCCACCCTCCTCCTCCAACCCACCCACCCTCCTCCTCCAATCCACCCACCATCCTCCTCCAACCCACTCACCCTCCTCCTCCAATCCACCCACCATCCTCCTCCAACCCACCCACCATCCTCCTCCAACCCACCCACCCTCCTCCTCCAACCCACCCACCCTCCTCCTCCAATCCACCCACCCTTCTCCTCCAATCCACCCACCCTCCTCTTCCAATCCACCCACCCTTCTCCTCCAACCCACCCACCATCCTCCTCCAATCCACCCATCTTCCTCCTCCAATCCAACCACCTTTCTTCTCCAACCCACCCACCCTCCTTTTCCAACCCACCCATCTTCCTCCTCCAATCCAACCACCCTCCTCCTCCAATCCACCCACCCTTCTTCTCCAACCCACAGGGACTTTCAGGTATGG
>OX387259.1:2537255-2542255 GCA_947562095.1 Branchellion lobata
GGACGGAGTGATGGTGACTTGGATCTCTTCCACAGCGAACCTTCTCCACAACTCCTCCATGCACAGGACCTCGCTCTTGAGCACCGTGATCTTGGCCCACTGCACGTCGAAGCTGCGAGGAGTGACAAAGACCCGGCCTCCTGGGAAGCAGGAAGCCAGCTTGTGCACAGTCTGCCTGAAGTGAGGGTCGCTCTTAAAGTCCACGTGGATGCAGTAAAAGTTCTGAGGTCGGTAAACGGCCCTAAGGAGGCGCTCGAAGCGCTGGAAGTCCTTGTAGATGACGAGCGAGAAGGCCACCGGGAAAGAAGCCTCTTCCTCGTTGAGGGCCTGGTCGATAAAACTGCGCGAGCTGAGGTAATCGCTACAGCCCTCAGGAGTCGACAGCTGCTCCAAGAGGGCGTCAGGAGTGGTCGCTGGTGGTGGTGGCTGCATTTTGGACGCTATGATGCGCTCAAACGAGTCACCCCTGAAGAGGAGGGAGCAGTTGGCGGCGCTGACCTTCACGTTTGGAACCAGCTCATGTGCCTTCTTCCTTTTCAGCTTCTTCCTTTTGGCCCTTCTCTGGCCAGACGCCACCTGGTACGTGATGGTGGGGTTGTGCTCGAAGAGGGAGACGTCCAGGTGGATGGTATCCTTTGACAATGTCTGCAAGTCTGACAAGTCCTTGTCCACTGGAAGCAACCATCCCCATCCTCCTCTTCCTTCTTCTCTTTTTTTTTCTCCTCCTCCTTTTCTTCCTCCTTTCCACTCATTTCTTTTTTCTCCTCCTACCCCTTTTCTACCTTCTCCTCCTCCTCCTCCTCCTCCTCCTCCTCCTCCTCCTCCTCCTCCTCCTCCTCTTCCTCCTCCTCCTCCTCCTCCTCCTCCTCCTCCTCCTCCTCCTCCTCCTGACCAGCTCCTGACGTCAAAGGTGTAGATGGCGATGCAGACGAGGGAGAAAATGGCCAGTGCCCTGTAGAACCTGCAGTGGCGTTGGGAAGAAAGCATCTCACCAGTGGTCCATCGGAGCCTGCTTCTCCACGCTCGTCAACTCCAAACGAAACCTTTCCTCTGTTTTTTTCTATCTCTATCTCTCCTCCTTACTATCTCTCTTGTTTTTTTTCTTTGGCTCTCTATCTATCCCTCTTTCTTTCTTCGTATCTATCTTATTTTTCTCTCTTCTTCTCTTTCCTTCTCTCACTTTTGAAATACTAGTAATTCATACACTACACTACAACTACCACTACAACTACCACTAAAACTTCCACTACAACTTCCACTACAACTACCACTACAACTACCACTACAACTACCACTACAACTTCCACTACAACTACCACTACAACTTCCACTACAACTACCACTACAACTACCACTACAACTTCCACTACAACTTCCACTACAACTACCACTACAACTACAATCAATACACCCGCTACCACAACTCCAACTCTGGAATTAAGAGCAAGCAAACTTAAAATATTCCATACGAACACACGCTTGTCAAAACAACTTTCGTATCACTCAACTTTGTGTCACGCTATTGCCAAGTGCTGTGGCGTAAGAAAGCAGATGACTATTGGAAATCCTTCAACTGATGTCCACAAACGTACAAGTCAGTACTCAATGATCCTTCCAGTAACCAATTTCGGCCGTTAGTGCAAGCTAGAACGAAGCAAACGACACCAACACAAACAACCCGAGCAATGGTGAGCAACTATGTGAGCGATCATTTTATATGCTCAAACCTCATTTCCATATGAACATATGCACACGGTCTTTGAACTTTATAACTTTATAAACACCTTCAACGCACACACGCACACCCATATAAACACACATAGTCATATAAACATATACACTCATATAAACACACATAGTCATATAAACATATACACTCATACAAACATATACACTCATATAAACATATACACTCATATTAACATACACACTCATATAAACATATACACTGATATAAACATATACACTCATATAAACATATACACTCATATAAACATATACACTCATATAAACATATACACTCATATAAACACACACAGTCATATAAACATATACACTCATATAAACACACATATTCATATAAACATATACACTCATTTAAACACACATAGTCATATAAACATATACACACATATAAACACACAAAGTCATATAAACATATACACACATATAAACACACATATTCATACAAACATATACACTCACATAAACACACAAGTACTCACACTGGTGCAAACATGAAGAGAGATTAGAAGGGGGTTTCACATGAGTTGACTGCTGCGTCTGATCATACAAGTGAACACACACACACACACACACACACACACACACACACACACACACACACACACACACACACACACACACACACACACACACACACACACACACACACACACACACACACACACACACACACACACACACACACACACACACACACACACACACACACACACACACACACACACACACACACACACACACACACACACACACACACACACACACACACACACACACACACACACACACACACACACACACACACACACACACACACACACACACACACACACACACACACACACACACACACACACACACACACACACACACACACACACACACACACACACACACACACACACACACAACACACACACACACACACACACACACACACACACACACACACACACACACACACACACACACACACACACAAACACACACACACACACACACACACAACCTTTCAACGCTCAGCCACTATATGGCCCTATTAAGCACTCTTATCGCACGTTGCCATTGAAAGCATGGCCAGGCTCAGAAAATATGCCGTTTTTAATCATATCTCAAAGTGAAAAATTTTATTTACTTACGGGTGTTAGGCAGAGAAATATTTATATATTTGTAGATATATTTATTCGTTATTCCGCCACAAAAAAATTCGTGATTGCATGCGAGTATGTACCAATGGGGGGAGCTAGCAACCAGAATCCATTGTGTGCCTGTAATTTCGTTAAAACCAACAAAAAATAAAAAAAAAGTGCGCGCTGAACAATGGCACTGGAATTTTGGTTGAGGTGTCGTAAATGCTGGTGTGGTGCGGTGTATGGATGGAGTGGTGTATGGTGGGAGTGGTATGAGAGTTGGTGAATATGGTGGTGGAGTGAAGCAATAATATCAACGTTTGCCCATGTGGTTGCCAAGGCAACTGGTTGCCTCTTGTGACACTCACATCACGCTGTCGTGTCTGCACCCTCCGTGAGAGCGCCGTGTCAGCATTCGTCAGCGTTCTGTCTCTTCACACATTTCTTTATCTATTTGACCATTTTTTTATTCATTCACATGTTCGTTCAATCAATCAATAATTCATTCATTCGTTCATTTATTCATTCATTCATTCATTCGTTCATTCATTCATTCATTCATTCATTCGTTCATTCGTTCATTCATTCATTTATTCGTTCATTCATTCATTCGTTCATTCATTCATTCGTTCATTTATTCATTCATTCGTTCATTCATTCATTCGTTCATTCATTCATTCATTCATTCATTCGTTCATTCATTCATTTATTCGTTCATTCATTCATTCGTTCATTCATTCATTCGTTCATTTATTCATTCATTCGTTCATTCATTCATTCGTTCATTCATTCATTCATTCATTCATTCGTTCATTCATTCATTCGTTCATTCATTCGTTCATTCATTCATTCATTCATTCATTCATTCATTCATTCATTCATTCATTCGTTCATTCATTCATTCATTCGTTCATTCGTTCATTCATTCGTTCATTCATTCATTCATTCATTCATTCATTCATTCATTCATTCATTCATTCATTCATTCGTTAATTTTTAAGGCCGTTGATTCTTTTTTGGTCCACTCGTTAATGCATCACTTAAGGCACCAGAAATAAAAATAATAATTATAATAATTATGATTAATTATAATAATATGTTTCAAAAGTTGAGTTCTAGAGACCATGGCATGATTATCGTAATGATCGTCTTCGTCATTCTCATGCTCTTCACTATTTATTATTTATTCTCTCTCACTCTTCTTCTTCCTCTTCCTCCTCTTCTTCTTAAAATACAATACAATACAAATACGAATACTATTATAGTGGCATTAGCCCCGTAGAGTTTCGAAACCACTTCTTCCTCTTACTCATTCTCTTTCAATTACTCTTCCTCTTTCTCCTCTTCTTCTTCCTTTTCTTCATCCTCTTCCTCCTCTTCCTCCTCTTCCTCCTCTTCCTCCTCTTCCTCCTCTTCCTCCTCTTCCTCCCCTCCATTTTCTTCCTCCTCTTCCTCCTCTTCCTACTCCTCTTTCTACCCTCCATTTTCTTCCTCCTCTTCCTCCTCTTCCTACTCCTCTTTCTCGCCATTACCAGTATCTTCTTCCAGTGCTAATTTGATAAGACTTGCTGAACAGCAAACAAAACAATGATGGCCCCATGCAACCACCCTGAAGTCTCAAAGTTATGCGTTGCATTCCACATTCCCTCACGAAACAATGAATTCGAAAACAAATAGAATGAAAAAACAAAAACAAAAATTTGTATTCATATGAAAAATGAAATAGTTTTTAAAATGAAAAGCGATGAAAAACGAATGATAAACGATTGAAAGGTTGGCTGCAGAAGGAGTTGAATGTGGGAGCAAGAGAGGCGAAACGAGAGAAATAGCGACCAGGACCATGAATAATTAAAATTTTAAAAAATCAATGGGGCATTGAACGAGGAATGTATAAGGTCACGAAGAGCGAATAAATGAGGCGCTAAAAAAAAGGTTAAAAGTGTATTTAGAAGGAAAAGCTTGCACCAACCTGTAGGTGTCGAGCATTGCTGCAGAAGTGCAGAGGCGCTCCTCCTCGTGTAATATATGACCTGGCGGCGGCGTGCATCAAGTATTGACTGTGATGGAATCAATATGCATTAATTACAATCTGACTCGCCTGGCCCCTTCAATTACACTTCGTTT
>OX387259.1:2547255-2549755 GCA_947562095.1 Branchellion lobata
GATGGGTCAATGAGCGATGAATGAGTGAGGGATGGATGGGCAGATGAGTGATGGGTGGATAAGTGGATGAATGATGGGTGAATAGATGGATGGGTGGCTGAATGATGAGTGAATGGATGGATGGGTGGATGAATGATGAGTGAATGGATGGATGGGTGGATGAATGATGAGTGAATGGATGGATGGGTGGATGAATGATGAGTGAATGGATGGATGGGTGGATGAATGATGAGTGATGGGTGGATAAGTGGATGAATAATGGGTGAATAGATGGATGGGTGGATGAATGATGAGTGAATGGATGGATGGGTGGATGAATGATGAGTGAATGGATGGATGGGTGGATGAATGATGAGTGAATGGATGGATGGGTGGATGAATGATGAGTGATGGGTGGATAAGTGGATGAATGATGAGTGAATGGACGGATGAGCACCTTGTGGATGTAGAGTTTGCGGAGGTACTCAAACATGGGCATCAACTCGTTCTTGGTGGGCTTTTTGCTGGCTGTGTGGTGGTGGGATGATGGTGATGATGATGATGATGATGATGATGATGATGATGATGATGATGATGACGATGAGGATGATTATGGGATGGTGGTGATGATGATGATGATGGGATGATGGTAATGATGATGAGGGTGATGATGATGGGATGACGTAAGGATGACGAGAACCGTCTTTGGAGGGGTTGTTGGGGTCAAGGAAGGGCACCTGGAAGGGCCACTGCACTGGACGAGTGTCCCACAGGCGCTTCACTGCATGGTGTTGCTGTGTTGTATCACCACGCCACGCCACGCCACACCACATCACGCCACACCACGCCACGCCACGCCACGCCACGCCACACCACATCACGCCACACCACATCACGCCACACCACCACCGACACTTCCTTTTTCCAGCAATCTCTTCCTTCCTGAAGAAACACTTCACCCGCAACTCCGGAACTAATCTCCTCAAGTCTTTCACCGACAACTGGAATGGGGGGGGGGGGGGGGGGGGGTTGGGGAAAAGAGGTAGGTGGAAATGGAAAAAAAAAGAAAGAAAATAAGGGAAAAAAAAGAAAAAATAGAAAAGGAAAGAGAGATGGATAGGAAGGAAAAGATGAGAAGGAAGAAGAAATGAGGAGGGAGGAAAGGTGAAGAGGAAGGAGAAATGAAAAGGAAAGATGAAGAGGAAAGAAAAGATATAAATAGATAGATCATTTATATTTTTTTATTAATTAAATAAATATCATTATAATTATTATTATAATGATTATTAATATCATTATTATTTTTTATATTGTTTTTGTTATTTCACCCACCTTTTTGGGGTCCCGGTTCAGGCAGTTGCTCAGGCTGAGTTCCTCTGCACAAGTTGTACAACTCATGTGATAATTTTGTGTCAAAATATACTGCAACATAGCAACACAACAACACTGAAACATAGCAACATTTCAACACTGCAACATAGCAACATTTCAACACTGCAACATAGCAACACAACAACACTGCAACATAGCAACATTTCAACACTGCAACATAGCAACATTTCAACACTGTAACATAGCAACATTTCAACACTGCAACATAGCAACATTTCAACACTGCAACATAGCAACATTTCAACACTGCAACATAGCAACATTACCTTCTTCAATTTTTCCTCTCTTGAACTCATAAGACTGGTTCTGTTCATAGAGGCCTGTGTTGTTGTTGCATTATTATTATTATTATTATTATTATTATTATTATTAATATAATTATTTTTATTATTGTTATTATTATTATTATTATTATTATTATTATTTTTTTTTTTTTTTTTTTTTTTTTATTATTATTATTATCATTATTATTATTATTGTTATTATTATTATTCTTATTATTATTATTATCAGCATCGCAAGAGGTTGGTACCTTCATTGATGGTCACTTGGTCACAATTATCCTGAAAAAGGTGATTTAATTGATCATTTAAAAAAATTAATGAAATTAATAATTATTATGACTAATTTTTGGCATTGTAGTGGACTGAAAACTAGAAAAAGTTAATACCATGGTGTCAGAGCTGTCTTCATCATGGAAGTGGAAAGAATCTGCCATCCTTGGAGAGATGGATGAAGATGGATGGAGATGAAGATAGATGAAGATGGATGAGGATGGGTTGAGATGGATGAAAAAAAAGAATGAAACTTTTGGATGGTGATGACAAGGGATAATTAATTTGAAAAATAAAAATTAGTACTGAACCAATTTGGACTAACAAAGATAATCAACTCACTTTTTGGTCTGTAGGAATCCTTGAGTGAATGCGTTTTAATTAAATAAATTAATGATTGTCTACTTTAGTGATCTAGTTTCGGTGCATTAATATTTTTAATGTTTTTTTATATATTTCGTTCAATCAATAGACTGAAACAAAAATACTCAACTTAAAATATGTAAAAAGTAACACAATTATTTATGTTCATAAGCGTGCATTTCTATTTTGGTACTTAATAAATGATAAATTGA
>OX387259.1:2554755-2577255 GCA_947562095.1 Branchellion lobata
GAGCATTTTTATAGACGTCACTTATTATCCAAATTGTATTAAAAAAAATTAAAAACTCGTTTATTCACAAATACGACGTCAGTACATCACTGCGGTTCGTTTCATCATCCTCGTTCGCCTTCTCACTTTTTCGCTTTTTTTTCTATTTACTCTACCCGTCACTTATCTTCCTCACCCACCATTTTTCTTCTTTTCTTTTTCTCCCTTTTCCTCCTTCTACTCCTCTTCCTCCTCTCTCCTCCCCCTCCTACTCTTCCTTCTCCCTCCTCCCCCTCCTACTTTTCCTCCTCCCTCCTCCCCCTCCTACTCTTCCTCCTCCATCTGCTTCACCTCCTCCACCTCTGGCACGTAGAACTGCAGCATGTTTTGGACTCCGTTTTTGAGGGTGACGATGGAGGAGGGACAAGAGGAACAAGATCCCGTCATTCTCACCCACACCACACCGTCCTTGAAGCTCTGTGGGCGAAGTTGGCGCGAGTGGAGAATATGATACTATTAATAATAAAATATCCAATTTTTGGATGAATACTAAGAGCGAGAATAAATTGGTGGAGTGAAGGAGGAAAGAGAAAGAGTGAGAGAGTAGGGAAAAAAAGAAAGAGAGTGAGTGAGGGGAGAAGATACCTGAAAGAGGACATCGCCTCCATCATCTTGCACGGTGGGTCTGATCCTGGTGTCTAAGAGTTCCTTGATCATCATCACCACCTCGTCGTCGTCCTCCACTGCTGGTGTGGTGGGTGGGTGCATGAGTGGATGATAGATGAGTGAATGGATGGTTGGATAGATAAGTAAATGGATAGATGAATGAGAAGATGGACGGATGCTAGGTGGATGGAAAGAAAGACGGATGATGGGTGGATGAATGAATGAATGAAGGGTTGTTGAATGAGTAACATCATGAGCAAGCACCGGAGGCACTGTGGTCGTCAGGTGCGGCCTCTTTGACCACGGGTTGTCCTGTGGCATAGAAGTCCATGATGGCAGCGTATATGGCAGGTTTCAACACACCCCACTCCACCTCTTCTGAGTCATTCTGGAAAAGAGGAAGAGGGCTTGGGTTAGATTGAACGGTGGGTCGGTTAAAAATATGCGTTGTTGAGAAAGAAGAAAGGTTTTGTGGCAAGCGAGAAGGAAATGAAGAAAAAAATTTTTGTGAAAAGTGAAAGGACAAAAAGAGAGATTTGAAGAGAAGGAAGAGAGGTACTCGAGTGATGGTGATGCTGTCGGTGCTGAAGAAGACACTGCGAACCCCTTCCAGGCGGAACAATCTTCTGTGCGCGTGTGATGAGGTGGTTGCATGCCATGCTGTGCTCAATAATGATGACAAAGACAATAAATTTAATTTTTGGAGCTACAATGCAAGCAATTCAAATGACAATGAACTAATCTAATCTAATCGATGGGGTTTGAGTTGCTTTTACATCTACATAATCACCAAACTTGAATGATTTCGTCTACTAGTGCCAGATGATGGATAAGCTTGAAGAGTTCTTGGATAATTGAAGGATTCATTGAATAGTTACTGAGTGTATTGATTTACTGTATGATTGGTTGGTTGGTTGGTTTGCTGGTTGGTTGCATGATTGGCTGGTTGGTTGATGTTCTGAGCAAGTTGCCAAGTGGCCTCCTAAGCACAAACTTAGCAAGGGGAGAAGATGAGGCCTTGTCTTTGTTGCTGAAGTCGATGGTACCCTCGTCAAGCACCTGCTTGCCCGGCAGAAACCTCAGGCTGTGGGAAAAGTGAAGAAAGGTGGGTTGATGAAGGAAGATGGGTAAACAAGAAAAAAATATGTAGAAAGCATAACGATAGTTGGATCTTTCGATCAGCTTAGTTATGTTTTCCATCGCATGACGGCGTAACAGTGAAGTGGTTTGACCTGTTTGGATTTGGAGTTTCTTGCGTTTGTATGAACATCCGAAAAACTGAGTGGTAAAAAAAAAAGTGAATGTGGTAAGATGAAAGAGTGAGACATGGATCATTGGTTACTTTTTGAAAGATGGATTCTGTTAACATTTTGTCTTTGCAAACTTCCAACGCTGTAAAATAATGATGATATTCGAAATTATTGAAAATTGTTGCTCATGGTACAGATTCAAATTTTTGGTAAACACCATACTTTTTGCTTAGAGGACTTAACAATCTTTTAAACATTTTTACTTTTTATTTAATTTACTTTTAACTATACGAGGGGTACCTTTGACTCGTTAAAAAATATCAAAATAAATTATGAATTTTTTCAAAAACATTCCAAAAGCCATTCAACTCAAAAGAAAAACTGATATTTTTTTTGAAGAAGTCACTTCAAGTTTTGTGTGCCCAATAACTCAGTGTGACTAATAACTACCAACACTACAACTAACACAACAGCATGCTCCCGTGTGGAACATTCTATGGAGTTCCAGAAATAACGTATCCGAAAAATGTCACCAAAATGTCACCAAAATGTCACCGAAGCATTTTAAAATTCGCACATGAAGCATCACCATCATTTACCAAAATATCACAATCGTATCACTATTTTTCAACCAAAATATTTTCAAAATATCACAATCGTATTTTTCAACAAAAATATTTTCAAAATGTCACAAAAGTTTCACTAAAATGTTGGTTGTCACAAGAAGCCAAGTTGTACATTCATACGTCATTGAAGTTTCACTGATCATCAATCAAGCGCCCCCATCATCATATCACTATCATCACCATATCACCATCATCACCCCCATCATCATCACCCCTATCATCATATCACCATTATCACCTCCTCCACTCCCGCCATCACAATATCTCTTCAAAATCTTATTTTCTTTGGCAAATTCCCATCTTCTTTCCCTTCACCCATTTCCTTCAAGCCTTCTTTGGCCTGACCTACTTTTCCTTTTTGTAGGTCAGTGCCGTCTTTAAACAGATCTTCGAAGTTGTCTTGTCCAAAGTAGACCTTGCTCACGTGTTCCAGCATGGCGTCTAGTCGTTCTGGAAAGTTCTCCAAGTTCTGCGCACTCACTGGCTCTCCTGGCTTCAAGGTCAAAGGAGAGGTCTGGGGAAGGTGGGATGTTAGTTTTAAACAAAGCGATTCATCGACACTATCAACTTATTCAACCCACCCAACACCACCAATCTACCAACTATCCATCCACCAACCACCTCGTCTACCAAAAACTTCATCTATTCATCCACCAACCACTCATCTATCAACCCTACCACACCATCCACCAACCCCCCATCTACTAACCACCCATTCACTAACCAAACCATCCACCAACCACCCATCCACCGACCACCCATCCATCAACCACCTCATCCATCTATTCACCAGCCACATCACACCATCCACCAACCATCTCATCCACCAACCACACATTCCACCAACCACACCATCCACCAACCACACAATCCACCAACCACACCATCCACCAACCACACCATCCACCAACCATCTAATCCATCCATCTATCCATCAACCACCCATCCACCCTCTTCTTGAAGGCACGGGAAATACCCGTCCAAGTGGTGAACTTGTTGACCACAAAGTCCACCATTTCGTGTTCGTTCGATTGTTGCTTCAAGTCATCTCTGACCACTGCGAAGGCGTCGCATATGATGCCCACGAACATGGTCATGAGGACGAAGAAGATGGTGATCATGTAGAGGAAGAAGAAAAGCGTGCCCAGCACTGGACTGGCTCTCGCCATGTCTGAAAAGTTGAACTTGCCTACCTGTGTGAGGGGGGAGGGGGGGTGGAAGAGGAAAAGAAAAAAGAGGGGAAGAGAAGGAAGAAAAGAAAAAAGAAAAAAAGGATGTAAAAAAGTAGAAAAATCAAGAAGAAAAAAATTAAAAATAAAAAAAGTAGGAGAAGAATGAGTTAAAAGAATAAGTTGGAAAAAAAAGAAAAAAAAATATAAAAAAAACTTAAAATCCTCTAAAAAAGCACCATAACTGCCAAAAGGCCCCCACACGGACCATCATCATGAGGCACTGTTGAGCAGCAAGTATGAGGTCTGAGAAGACCTCGAGGGAAGGCAGGTAGAGGAGGTGGAAGAAGTGCACGAAGGCGAAGAACACCAGGCCGAACATGACGGTGAAGTTGAGAAGGGAGTTGGCGCAGAACTTGAGTGTGGAGCTCAATAGACCGATGGTCTTGTTGAATCTGAAAAGGTTGGTGTGGTGTGGTGTGTTATGTGGTGTGTGGTGGGGTGTATGGTGTGTGGTGTGGTGTGGTGTGGTATGCGGTGTGTGGTGTGGTGTGGTGTGGTGTAGTGTGGTGTGGTATGTGGTGTGGTGTATGGTGTGGTGTGTGTTGTGGTTTGGTGTGTGGTGTGTAGTGTGTGGTGGTGTGTGGTGTGTTGTGGTTTGTGGTGTGGTGTGGGGTGGGATGTGGCGTCTGTTGGTTGAAATTTTTTTTAACGTACGAAGCTTAAATGATTAAAAACAGTATTATATCCTATCACACCCCGTTACATCACACCACACCACATCACACCACACTACACCACACCACACCACACCATACCAAGCCACACCACACAACACACCACACCACACCACACCACACCACACCACACCACACCACACCACACCACACCACACCACACCACACCACGCCACCTGAGGAGCTTCAGAAACTTGAGAGTACTCCAAAAGACCAGCACAGCCATCATCTGTAGCAGGGACTCGTTCCAGTAAGTGACACCTGTAAACTTCATGTATGCATTGCCTCCTGATTTGGCGAAGATTCTGCAGAAGTAGGTGGTTTGTTGTTGTGGTGGTGGTGGTGATGGTGGTTTCTTGTGGTGCTGGTGGTGGTGGTGTTCGATGGTGATGATAATGGTGGTGGGGGTGATGGTGGTGATGATGGTGGTGATGATGGTGGTGATGATGGTGGTGATGATGGTGGTAGTGGTGGTGGTGGTGGTGGTGGTGATGGTGGTGGTGGTGGTGGTGGTGGTGGTGATGGTGGTGATGATATTCATTGATGTGGTAGTGGTAGTAGTTCTTTCGTTGCCACTACTAACACCACAAACTCCTTCAAACCACTACAACTACCCCTAAAACTAACCAGAAATCTCTAAAAAGCCATCAAAACATTTAAAAACTCCAGAATAACATCCAATGAAATCCCAAAGGTCGATCAAACCCTTCAGACCTCCTCCCACACGCCCCCTTCCCACACGCCCCCTTCCCACACACTTGGTGAGTTTGTTGGTCATGACGTTACGGTAGATGTACATGGCGACGGAGAGGATGGACATGAAGATAATCATCCACTCCACCAGGTTCCAAAACTGCTTGAAGTAGCGTCCCTTCTCCTTGCACATGCTCCTCAGCTCCTGTGGTGGTGGTGGTGGTGAGGGTGGTGGTGGGGGTGGTGGGGGAAGTGGTGGTGGGGGTGGTGGGGGAAGTGGTGGTGGGGGTGGTGGTGGTGGTGGTGGTGGTGGTGGTGGTGGTGGTGGTGGGGGGGGGGGGGAAGTGGTGGTGGTGGTGATAGTGGTGGTGGTGGTGGTGGTGGTGGTGGTGGTGGTGGTGATGGTGGTGGTGGTGGTGGTGGTGGGGAAAAGGGTGGGAGAAGTGGTGGTGGTGATGATAGTGGTGGTGGTGGTGGTGGGTGTTTTTTGAGAGAATTTATGGTGGTTTCGAGGAACTTATGTTGGGTTTTGGAGGTTGGCAGTTTTTGGTGGTTTTTGAGAGTTAGTGGTGGAGTTGGTGGTGGGGTTAGTGGTGGAGCTGATGATGGAGCTGATGATGGAGTTGATGATGGAGTTGATGATGGAGTTGATGATGGAGTTGATGATGGAGTTGATGATGGAGTTGATGATGGAGTTGATGATGGAGTTGATGGTGGTTGGGGAAAGAGTTTTCTGTCTGTTGTGAATTGGTTGTTGTGGTGGGTGGTTTAGTCACCCAAAAAAACTACAGTTATCAAATTCATTCATTACTTATTCACCACCAATTCACCACCCATTCACTACCCATTCACTTCCCATTCATTATCATTTACCGCCCATTCACCACCAATTCACCACCCATTCACTACCCATTCACTTCCCATTCATTATCATTTACCGCCCATTCACTACCCATTCACCACCCATTCACCACCCATTCACCACCCATTCACCACCCATTAACTACCCATTCACCACCCACTCACCACCCATTCACCACCCATTCACCACCCATTCACCACCCATTCACCACCCATTCACCACCCATTCACCACCCATTCACCACCCATTCACCACTCATTCACCACCTATTCACCACCCATTCACCACCCATTTACCATACAATTCCAGCCCACACACCATCAACCATCCACCCACCATCCATCCCAGCCTAACCCATCTATCACCTTTATGATGAAGATGAGTATGAAGACGCAGAAGACAGCCTGGAGGACGGTTTGGATGAGTTTGGATGAGTCGATGGCACCCAAAAGGTTCATAGTGTCAATGCGGGAATAGCTGTCGAAGCCTCCTGTAACCAACAACTCCGCTATGATATGACCTACTCCAAAGAGGTTTATCTGGAGGAAGGAGGGTTTGGGGTGAGTGAGGAAATGGGTGAAAGAGGTCGATCTGTGGAGAGGAGGGGTTTGGGGTGAGTGAACTAATGGGTGGAAAAGGTGAAGAAGGTAAAAAAGGTGGGAATGGGGTTTGAAAAAGAAACAGAAGAAGGAAGAGGGTGAAAAATAGAAGGGAGGGAGAAAGAAGGGCAAAATGAAGTGATGGTGGTGTGGAGATGACTCACTTGGCTGTTGTAGGTGGCAAACTCAATAAAAATAGCCCTGGTGTACTGGTCTATCCACCTGGCGGATGGTTGGTTTTCAAAGTTTGTGAATCAATAAAATTATAATAAAATACAATAAAATAAAACACGAAACAAAGCAATAGAATACAATAAAATACAATTAATTAAAATACAATGGAATGTAATGCAATACAAAACAATAAACTTCTATGCAATACAAAACAGCACAATAACTAAATGTTTTCCAATGGCGCAAAAGAACTCAGTCTCGGGAGGGAATCGAACCTGTTCTTTTTGGCTCTCCTGACGATCTCGAGGATCTTGTGTCGGTCCCCCCGCAATTCCACTACATACCCTCCCCCCGAGTACAACCCATGCTTCCCTGCAGTGCATCCATCAGTCATTCACCCATTCATCCATCCATTCATCCATTCATTCATCCATCCATCCATTCATTCATCCATTCATTCATCCATCCATTCATCCATCCATTCATCTATCCATTCATCCATCCATTCATCCATCATTCATTCATAATCTAACATCTTCATTTTTCATCCATCTACTTCAACGTCAACATTCAACCAGCACTCATTCAACTCCTACCCCTCCCCACCCTTCCTCACCCATCCCCACCCCTCCCCACCCTCCCCACCCTTCCCCACCCTCTCCACCCTTCTCCACCCATCCCACCCATCCCCACCCACCATAGTACGGAAACCCGTTCAAAGAAGAAGAGCTTCTGTACGTGAACTCTGGAAGTTTTTCGGCGTGAGTGTGATTGGAAGAGGAGGAAGAAGAAGAGGAAGAAGAGGAGGAGGAAGAGGAGGAAGAAGAGGAGGAGAAAGAAGATTGGTTGTATGAGGGGTTGAAGGGAGTTCCTATGGGGGTCCACATGGCTCCGTAGTCGCCATTGTCCTCAGCATTGAAGCTGTATGGTACATTGCACTCGTCCACCACATTCTGCATCTTGTCTGCCACTTTACACATGTCTGTGTGTGGTGTAGTTGTTGTGGTGTGGTTGTTGTAGTTATTGTGGTGTGGTTGTTGTGATGTGATGTAGTTGTTGTGGTGTGGTCGTTGTAGTTGTTGTGGTGTGGTTGTTGTGATGTGATGTAGTTGTTGTGGTGTGGTTGTTGTAGTTGTTGTGCTGTGGTTGTTGTGATGTGATGTAGTTGTTGTGGTGTGGTTGTTGTAGTTGTTGTGGTGTGGTTGTTGTAGTTGTTGTGGTGTGGTTGTTGTAGTTGTTGTGGTGTGGTTGTTGTAGAAGTCTTAAACAAATTAGGGCTGAAAAGCATGTACAAAGTAGAACTTTTTACAACCACTCTTTCTCACATCTCTCTCACACTTCTACCAACCACACCCCTCCTCACACCTCCCTCACACTCCCACCAACCAAACCCCTAACTTTTTTTGACTCTCAGCTGTCTGAGAGTGGCAAAGCCCATGATTCTGCTGACGGTGTCATCGAGGTACCCTCTAAGTCCGATGGGGGGGTCTCCATTGTACCAGCGGTCCACCCTGATCCCCTTCACGAAGGTTCTTTCCAGCCAGTTCCAAAAGTTGTCCATGCTGCGAACCTGTGAGTGAGTGAGTGTGTGTGTGTGTGTGTGTGTGTGTGTGTGTGTGTGTGTGTGTGTGTGTGTGTGTGTGTGTGTGTGTGTGTGTGTGTGTGTGTGTGTGTGTGTGTGTGTGTGTGTGTGTGTGTGTGTGTGTGTGTGTGTGCATTTTTACTTGTGTCTGTGTGCTCATAAGACTGTGGTTTTGTGTAAACGTGCAGAACTCCCACAAGCCCACCACCCCACCCACCACTCCACCCACCACTCCACCCACCACTCCACCCACCACCCCACCCACCACTCCACCCACCACCCTACCTACCAGTTCAATAGAGTTGTCGGGAGAAGGTTCGTAATGGCCTCCGTACAGAAACTTATTCCTCAGGGTGGTTTTGTAGTTGAAGCTGTTGGCGTCTCTGAAGTCGTACGAAACCAAAATGAGGACGTACAGGAAAATGCCATAGAAGATGATTTCCCGAAGGATCTCAAACATTTTAATCTCTTTCAGTCGCTTCTCTCTCGCCTTTTCTAGCTGGGCGCTGTTTGGAGGTTGGTAGAGCAGCTTGCGTACCTTGGACCGTCCTGTGTTGGAAGGGTTAGGGGGTTTGGAGTTGATGGTGGGGCGGATTGGTGGAGAGGTTGGTTGAAGAAGATGATGATGAGGAGGCTGGTTGAAGAAGCTGATGAGGAGGCTGGTTGAGGAAGATGATGGGGAGGTTGTTGAGGAAAATGATGGGGAGGTTGGTAAGTAGACTGAATGAGATGAGTTTCATATGTTTTCCATCGCTCCTATCTTTTCTTTCTTTTCTTTTTTCTCTTACCTCCATCCTCTCCTATTTTTCTCACTCCATCTTTTTTTTCATTTTTATCTCTTCTACCCTTAGCTTATCCTCCTTCATTCTCTTTTTTTTTATTTTTTTAATCTTTCTTTCTTCCTTCTTCCACCCTTCACCCCCTCCACCCTCTACCTCCAGCTGCATGCGTCCACTCTTCGTCCTCCTGCAACTCCATCATCTCTTCGTCCTCCTCATTCATCTCGTCCTCTTCCTCCGTAGGCTTCTTGAACACCATAGACAAGAAGAGGGCCAACAGAATCACCTGCCACCAATCATAATAATCATAAAATTAATAATGAAAAAAAATAATGGTTATTATCAGAACCATAATACTAATGAAAATTTTTATTATTTAAAAGTGTATACGAAACTATTCTACTCCTCCATCCATTTCTCTACTCCTTCATCCATCCCTTCACTCCTTCATCCATCTTTTTTTTCTTCCATCCATCTTTCCACTCCTCCATCCATCTTTTCACTCATCCATCCTCTTCTCCTCTCCTCTATCCATCTTTCCACTCTTCCATCCATCTCTCCATTCATCCATCCATCTCTCTACTCCTCCATCCATCTCTCCACTCATCCATCCATCTCTCCACTTCTCCATCCATTTCTCCTTTTCTCCATCCATCCCCCCATTCCTCCATTTACCCACCTTGATGGGTTGGGTGAAGAGAACGGACGAGACAAAGGAGATGAGCATGGACGTGATCCACTTGCGACACTTGAGGTCCTGGAACATTATGCCGTAAAACGTCACGCCCAACACACACCCAAGTACTGTTATGATCAGAATGACCCAGCCTGATGGGTGAATGGGTGAGTGGTTGGGTGGGTGAGTGGGTGGGTGAGTGGGTGGGTGAGTGGGTGGGTGAGTGGGTGGGTGATGGGTGGGTGATGGGTGGGTGGGTGATAGATGGGTGAATGAGTGGGTAAATGAGTGGGTGAATGAGTGAGTGCATGAATGGATGGGTTTATAGATAAGAGAGTGAGTGGGTTGGTTGGTGAATTATTGGAAGTATGTGTGAATTATCAAGTGAATGCACAGATGGATGGAGAACTGGATGAATGAGTGGATTAGTGAATGACTTGATGGGTGGCCAGATGAAGATATAAGTGAATGGATGGATGAGTGAGTGGATGGATGAATGGGTGGGTGGATGAGTGAAAGATGGGTGAGTGAGTGGATGGCTGAATGGGTGGGTGGATGAGTGAAAGATGGATGAGTGAGGGTTGGATGAGTGAAGAATGGTTGAGTGAGGAATGGTTGAGTGAGGAATGGATGAGTGAGGGATGGATGAGTGAGGGATGAATGAGTGAGGGATGGATGAGTGAGGGATGGTTGAAAGTAGCTCACCGATAATGACACACCACCACGGCAATTCAAACTTTTTCTTTTTCTTCTTTTTCCTCTCTTCCACCTCCTCCATCACTACCACCTCATTCTCTTCTGGGTTGTATTCTTGAGCTGGTGGGTGGATGAATAAGAATGAGTAAATACCGGATGAACGACCAAAACAACAACAAACCATATTTAGCTTTTTTGACTTCTATCTTGCTTGCTTTCGCTTTCTTCTCAACATCAACTCCTTCCACATCCTCAACATCGTCCGCTTTTTCTTCTTCCACTTCTCTTCCACCTTCTCTCTTTCCTCCTTCTCTCTTCGCCCTCTCACTCTTCTCTTCATTCTTTCTTCTTTCTCCTCCACCTTCCTTTCTTTGGTTGTTTTCTTTCATCTTCTTCAAAGCTTGAGCGATTCGAGAGGGCCTCTTTTTGCGGGGTCTGGAGTTCTTGAAGAGGAAGGCGATGAGAAAATTCACTGGGAAGACGATAGCGTTGCTGATCAATCCCACGTAAAACTGGTGTGTGTGTGTGTGTGTGTGTGTGTGTGTGTGTGTGTGTGTGTGTGTGTGTGTGTGTGTGTGTGTGTGCGAGTGTGTGTGTGTGTGTGCGAGTGTGTGTGTGCGTGTGTGTGCGTGTTGGGGGTTGGAGGTCTGCAGTGTGGTATACTCCTTTTCCCCCCTTTTCATACTTTTTCCTCTTTCTTTCTCTCCCTCTCTTACGCCCTCCTCCACCTTCCCCCCTTTCACACGCCCCCTCTTCCTCCCCCCTCCCCCTTCCCCCTTCTCTTACGCCTTCTTCTCTTTCCACTGCTCTCCCACCTGTTCGCCACTGATGGAGAAAGGACCAATGCTGAGACCAGGGGCTCCCTCGTCTGTCTGGCCGTAGAAGAGGGCGTTGGCCAGCATGGCTGTGAACAACAAGCACAAACAGCAAGAAACACGCTGTGTCCTCGTGAACCTGGGTTGTTGTGTGTTTGTGTGTGTGTGTGTGTGTGTGTGTGTGTGTGTGTGTGTGTGTGTGTGTGTGTGTGTGTGTGTGTGTGTGTGTGTGTGTGTGTGTGTGTGTGTGTGTGTGTGTGTGTGTGTGTGTGTGTGTGTGTGTGTGTGTGTGTGTGTGTGTTAGCGTGTGTGCGTTAGCGTGTGTAAGAACCTGCTCTGTGGAGGCCTCCCGAAGATGGAAAACCAAATGTGGTCATCGTTGAGTCCTTGTGGAGTGATAAAGTAGCAATGCGTGAAGGAAGTTTACTTGATTAACTCGAAGCAACATAAAAATAAAAAAATAAAATAAAATTAAAAATATAAATAGATGGAATGTTAGTCCCACCCCTTCCACTTCCACCCTCACTAAGGTCTTTTTTTCCCACCACGCCCACCTTTGGTAGTCCTTTTGGAGAAGGCGTGGCCTGTTTCCACCAGCTGCTCTCTGCTTGACACCGTCACTAGCCTGCTTATCTACAACGTCATCATATCCTTAGTCACGCCTACCCACCTGCCAACCATCCACAATGACACCAATGTGTCAATCACCCGTAAGAATACTCATACGCCCACCTGTCAATCACCCATAACCACTCCCACCTACCTGCCCATCTTCTTCTTCCACAGCCAACCAGTTGTTAAAGAGGAAGTGGTACTTTTCCTGGGTTTGTATGTCCCTCACTAATACCCAGTTGAGGTACCATCCTCCCCACCTCCCCTTCCCCGAATTGTCATGCCAAATGCGCATGTACGTCAGGGCTCCCAGTGGTCTGATGAGGGGGGATGTGGTAGAGAAAAAGCGCTGAAAGAGGGGGAGGGGGAGGAAGGGGGAGAAGGGGAGAAAAGGGGGGAAAGGAAAAAAAGAGGGGGGGGGGGAGGGGAGGAAGGGGGAGGAAGGGGGGGGGGGGGGGAGAGGGAGAAAAGGGATTAATAAGTGCCAAGAAAAAAAGAGGAGTTAAAAGAAGGGTTGAAAATTAGAGGGAAAGAAAGAGAGAAGGAGTGAGAGTAGAGAGAAGGAGAGAGAGTAGAGAGAAGGAGAGAGAGTAGAGAGAAGAAGAGAGAGTAGAGAGAAGGAGAGAGAGTAGAGAGAAGGAGAGAGAGTAGAGAGAAGGAGAGAGAGTAGAGAGAAGGAGTGAGAGTAGAGAGAAGGAGAGAGAGTAGAGAGAAGAAGAGAGAGTAGAGA
Source organism: Branchellion lobata (assembly GCA_947562095.1). Taxonomy (NCBI): domain Eukaryota; kingdom Metazoa; phylum Annelida; class Clitellata; order Hirudinida; family Piscicolidae; genus Branchellion; species Branchellion lobata. The sequence goes on from OX387259.1 coordinate 2,567,401, forward strand.
GAAGGAGAGAGAGTAGAGAGAAGGAGAGAGAGTAGAGAGAAGGAGAGAGAGTAGAGAGAAGGAGAGAGAGTAGAGAGAAGGAGAGAGAGTAGAGAGAAGGAGAGAGAGTAGAGAGAAGGAGAGAGAGTAGAGAGAAGGAGAGAGAGTAGAGAGAAGGAGAAGATGCAATTGTTTCCGAATGAAACTTCTCTGCAAATCTATTCAATCGTCACTTACCGCGTAACACCATCCAACTACAACCACCACCACCACCACCACCACCACCACCACCGCCACCGCCACCACCACCACCACCACCACCACCACCACCACCACCACCACCACCACCACCACCACCACCACCACCACCACCACCACCACCGCCACCACCACCACCCACCTGGACACAGTCATGAGAAAGGAGTCGACATTGCCCCTTTTGAACACCCCCCTCTCTTCCCCCTCCCCCTTCTCCAAAGTTCTCACCTCCGTCTCCTCCATGTCTCCACTCACTATCATGTGCACCTTGGTGGTGGGTGGTTATGTAGGTGGCGGTAGTGGGTAGGTTAAGATGGTACGTGATTGGGGGGATGGTGGGTGGTGGTTCAAAAAATGGTGAGCGGTGGTGGCTTGTATTACTATTAGTAGTCGTTGTGAGAATAATAAAAATAATAATAACAATAATAGTAATAATAACAAGCACCTTGCTTCTGGTGCCTGCGTTGCGTCTCATGCCTGTGGACACCACAACTTCGTACAGGTACCTGGAGGGCGATAACAAGAATAAAAAGAATATTAATAATAAAAATAATAAAAATAACAATAAAAATAATATTATTGACTGAATAAATAATAATAAGTTATTGAAAATTTTGGAAAAATAACACCAACACGAACAAAGGGACAGAATCATAAAACCAAATGAGCATTCGAACACACCTGTCTTTCGGGTGGTTGTCTGGTAGGGGACTCACTCCGAGCTGGGGGGGGGGGGGGGGGAGATGGTGGGAGGGAGAGTGATTGAAGGGAGAGTGGTGGGAGGGATAAGGGTGGAAAGGGATAGGGAAAAGATGGATGGTGGAAATGGAAAGAATGACGTAAAGAAGAAGAAAGAGAAAAAGAATTGAAAAAACTAACAGCACTTGATCATCCGGCGACCATTCCATACCCCACCTATCCATCAGCATCATCATTGAAACCTCACTCAAACACACTTATCAATCCATCCACCCACCTATCCATCCATCCACCTATCCATCCATCCACCTATCCATCCATCCATCCACCTATCCATCCATCCATCCACTTATCCATCCACTCATCCATCCATCCAACCACTCATCCATTTATCCACCTATCTTTCCACCCATCCATCCACCCATCTACCCACACACCTTTTCCACATCCTTCTTGTCCTTCCAGCGGGCCCAGATGAAAGTGGCGATGAAGATGACGGCGATGACGATCTCAGTGATATAGAGGGTGGGGTTTTTCAAGAAGTCCAGGTTCTTGAGGATGAAGTCGAAGTCTAACGTGTTGGGCTGCACAGCGAAGCCTCCTCCGAAGGAGGTGAGGTGGTTGCACAGACAGACCGTCCTACTTGTGGTGGTCTTGGAACTCACCTGGTGGTAGTGTGGTGGTGGTAGTGTGGTGTGGTGTGATGGAGGTAGGGTTGTAGAGGTGGTAGTGTGGTGTGATGGTGGTGTGGTAGTGTGGTAGTGTTGGTGGTGTGGTATGGTGGTGGTGGTGTGGTAGTGGTGTTGTAGTGGTGTGGTAGTGGTGTGGTAGTGGTGTGGTAATGGTGGTGGTGTGGTGTGGTGGTGGTGGTGTGGTAGTGGTGTGGTAGTGGTGTGGTAGTGGTGTGGTAGTGGTGGTGGTGTGGTGTGGTGGTGGTGGTGTGTTAGTTGTATGTTGTGGTGTGGTGGTAGTAGTGGTAATGTCGTGGTAGTGGTAGTGTGGTGGTGGTGGTGGTGTGGTAGTGGAGGTTGTTGTTTAGACCATGCAGCCAGCATTGTTCTCCCATTCCACAGCTGTGTCCTCGTTGCAGTGGTGGCAGCCCGAGTTGTAAATGAGAACCGAGAAGTTGCCTGAGGGCTGTCCTGAGGTGTGGTGTGGTGTGGTGTGGTGGTGTGTGGCGTGGTGTGGTGTGGTGTGGTGGTGTGGTGTGGTGTGGTGTGGTGTGGTGGTGTGGTGTGATGTGGTGTGGTGTGGTGTGGTGTGGTGTGGTGTGGTGTGGTGTGGTGTGGTGTGGTGTGATGTGGTGTGGTGTGGTGTGATGTTATGTGGTGTGGTGTGGCATAGTGTGGCGTAATGTGGCGTGGTCTGGCACACCCGTCTTGGGAGCAGGAGGCAGAGGAGTGACCAGGTCATTGTATGTGTCTTTTTCATCCTCCTCCAATTGCCTTATGCCCAGATACCTGTGGCGGTGGTGGTGGCGGTGGTGGTGGTGGTGGTGACGGTGGTGGTTTTGGTGGTGGCGGTGGTGATGATGGTGGTGGCAGTGGTGATGGCGGTGGTGGCAGTAGTGATGGTGCTGGTGGCGGTGGTAATGGTGGTGGTAGCGGTGGTGGTGGCGGTGGTGGTGGTGGTGGCGGCGGTAATAATGATGAAAACAAATTTTTTTCAAAAAGTGAAGTATGAGAAAAAGAAGTTAAAAAATAAAATATAAGAAAAATTACAAAATAGAAAAAAATTAAAAAATTAAAATAAATGGAAAAAAAAATGGTGAAAAAAGAAAAAAATAAAAACAAAAATAAAAATAAAAAACAAAAATAAAAATAAAAAACAAAAATAAAAATAAAAATAAAAAAACTTGAAAAATAAAAAAATGAAAAAACGCTAAATAAATGATAGAAAAAAAACAAAAAACAGAAAAATTAAAAAGTAATTATAAGAATATTGAAAAACAAAATAAGAAAGGAGACTGACCACGTGCCGTTCCTTCCCTGCAACACGTCCTCCCCCACAAAGACTGTGTACCTTTCCTCTGCTGTTAAGTTGCTTGAGGTGTTGTCTGAAAAGGAGGAGGAGGAAGAGGAGGAAGAGGAGGAGGAGGAGGAGGAGGAGGAGGAGGAGGAGGAGGAGGAGAAGGAGGAGGAGGAAAAGGAGGAGGAGGAGGAGGAGGAGAAGGAGGAGGAGGAGGAGGAAGAGGAGGAGGAGGAGGAGGAGGAGGAGGAGGAGGAGGAGGAGGAGGAGGAGGAGGAGAAGGAGAAGGAGGAGGAGGAGGAGGAAGAGGAGGAGGAGGAGGAGGAGGAGGAGGAGGAAGAGGAGGAGGAGGAAGAGGAGGAGGAAGAGGAAGAGTAGGAAGAGGAGGAGGAAGAAGAGAAGGAGGAAGAGGAGGAAAAGGAGGAGGAGGAGGAGGAGGAGGAGGAGGAGGAGGAGGAGGAGGAGGAGGAGAAGAAGGAGGAGGAGGAGGAAAAGGAGGAAAAGGAAGAAGAAGAAGAGGAAGAGAAGGAGGAGGAGGAGGAGGAGAAGGAGGAAAAGGAAGAAGAAGAGGAGGAAGAGAAGGAAGAGGAGGAGGAGGAAGAGGAGGAGGAGGATGAGGAGGAGGAAGAGGAAGAAGAGGAGGAGGAGGAGAAAAAAAGGAAGAGGGGAAAAAAGATAATAAAAGATAACAGTGTTCATGATATTCTCATCATTTCACACAAATTCAACCTTTCTGCAAACACCACCACTACCAACAAAACATCATCACCACTACCATTACCACCACCACCACCATCACCACCACCACCACCACCACCACCACCACCACCACCACCACCACCACCACCGCCACCATCCCTAACAACACCACCACAAACACCACCACAACCACCACCACCACCACCACCACCACCACCACCACCACCTTCAACACCACCAACACCAGCACCAGCTCTACCACCAACACGTGGAGGAAAGAGGAAGGTTTTGCATGAAGTGCCAGCCCCTGTTGGTGGCGTTGAGGGAGGGATAGGTGAGGTGGCGGAGAAAAATGAGGTACTGCACGGTAAGATCTTCCGGGAGGATCTGAATGGTGACAGCTGATTGATGGGTGGAGAGGTTAAAACGGTAGTAGAGGAGAGTTGACTCGTCCCTGAACTGCACCAGAGAGGTGTTTTGTGGCTGTAGTGGTGGAGGTGGTAGTGGATTGGTGCATAGGAATATGACTGGGCGAATAAATGGGCTGATAGATGGTTAAATGCAATGAAGGATGCATGAAAGGATGCATGAAAGGATGCATGGAAGGATGCATGGAAGGATGCATGGAAGGGTGCATGGAAAGGTGCATGGAAGGGTGCATGGAAGGGTGCATGGAAGGGTTCATGGAAGGGTTCATGGAAGGGTGCATTGGAGAATTCATGGAAGGATGCATGAAAAAATGCATGGATGCCAGGAAGATACCACGGATGCATGGATGAAATTATGCATGGATGCATGGATGCATGGAAGGATGCATGGAGGATAGCATGAATGCATAGCTAAGAGGATGCATGGATGCATGGATAGGAAAATGCATGGAAGGATGCATGGAAGAAGGCACGAATGGGTCGCACCCTCGAGGAGATGCGAGGGAAGTATTTCCTGGGAATGGTGAGTTCGAAGGGGTATTTGAGGTTCTTCAAGGAGATCTTCTTGCCTGCGTGGTGTGGTGTGGTGTGGTGTGGTGTGGTGTGGTGTGGTGTAGTGTGGTGTGGTGTGGTGTGGTGTGGTGTGGTGTGGTGTGGTGTAGTGTGGTGTGGTGTGGTGTGGTTTAGTGTGGTGTGGTGTGGTGCTGTGGTTTGGTGTGGTGTAGTGTAGTGTGGTGTGGTGTAGTGAAGTGTGGTGTGGTTTGGTGTGGTGTGGTGTAGTGTGGTGTGGTTTGGTTTGGTGTGGTGTATTGTGGTGTGGTGTGGTGAAGTGTGGTGTAGTGTGGTGTGGTGTGGTGAAAGAAATAATTGAATATAACTAAAATAACATTAAAAAACTAAATAATAAAAGAAAAATTGTTAAAATCAAACCACCCCCAATACTACACCACCACCACCCCCACCACTACCATCACCATCATCATCACCCCCACCATCACCGCCATCACCATCATCATCACCACCACCACTACCACCACCATCATCATCACTACCACCACCACCACAGCCACCACCACCACTGCCACCATTGTCGTTGTAGAGGTTGAGGGTGAGAATGGATGAGTGGTTGGCAACCCCTTCAAGGGCTGGGAAGTGGGAAAATATGTTCCTGGAAGACAATAGCATCTGTCGAGAGTGGGTTGGTTTGTGGAGGGTTGAGTTGATAAAGGGATATCTAGAGAGACTATAGTAAGTTTTCTCCATTTCAGCCTTTTTTCACATCACACTCTGCCATCTCAACACCCCTCTAAACACTCCTCCCCTTCAAAACCTCACTTCAAAACCTCCCTTCAATCTAACCATCTCAACAACCCCCACCTTCTCAACATTCCCTTTCACCCATTTTAAACCCCCACCTTAGCACTTCAAGCTCAAACACCCCCCCCCCCCCACCTCAACGCCCACAGGAGGGGTGTTTGGTCCACAACGGATCACTGCACAGAGTTGGGGCAACACCACTTTGCCTTTCCCACAGCCAAGGGCTAGTCCATTCAGCTTCGTGGGGGTGTCCTTCACCAAAGTGACGCTGAGAGCTGAAGAATCGATCTTCGTTGGTGGTTCCTGTGCCACTAACTTTGTAAGAATCACTTTGTTTAAGTCTGAAAGGAAGGGAAAAAGTTTGAGGTTTATTAAGAAGGTTTGGGGGTTTTTGTGGGGTGTAAATGGGGGTTTTGTGGGGTGTAAATGGGGGTTTTTGTGGGGTGTAAATGAGGTTTTTTGTGGAGTTTGGAGGTTTAAGAATATAGATACTCTGTAAGTGTGTGTGATTGTGTGGGTGGTTGTATGGGTGGTTGTGTGTGTGGTTGTGTGTGTGGTTGTGTGTGTGGTTGTATGATGGTTGTGTGTGCGGTTGTGTGGATGGTTGTGTAGTTGTTTGTGGGGTTGTGTGGGTGGTTGTAGGGGTAGTTTTTTGGATGGTTATATGGGTGGTTGTGTGGGTAGTTTTGTGGATAGTTGTGTGGTTGTGTGGGTAGATATATGGGTGATTGTGTGGGTGTTTGTGTGCGTGGTTGTGTGGATGGTTGTCTGAAGTGGTTATGGTGAAGGATTTACCGATCAAAAAAGATAAAACATTTTATTATAAATTCATCATTTTCCTCATTTCGTTCCACCTTTCGCCTTTTTCAGGAGGTTCGGAACAAAAATTGCGGCCTGAAACAAATTTTTTGGCGTTTTATTTTTAAAAAAACAACTTCAATTGACGTATTGCGCAACGAAATAAAGCAAATACTACAACAAAAACAACAGAACCAACAGCAATAACAACAACAACAGCCACAAAACAAAAACAACAATAGCCATAAATGATAAAATAATAATATAATAATAATAACAACAATGTCAACCATAATAATAATACTAGAAACCGCATTAATTTGCACGAGACTGTTGGTTTCTCTCTGTAATCCCCTCTGACTGTCCTTCTTCGACATCCCTCTGAAGCCTGTGGTGTGGTGTGGTGTGGTGTGGTGTGGTGTGGTGTGGTGTGGTGTGGTGTGGTGTGGTGTGGTGTGGTGTAGTGAGGTGTGGGGGGGTGTAGTGTGGTGTGGTGTGGTGTGGTGATGGGGACGATGGTGAAGATGGTGAAGCTGGTGACCAATCACACCACACCACATCACACCACACCAAGCACACCACCTCAATCACACCAAACCAAGTACACCACACCACGCAACACCACTTCAACCACCCCACCTCCACCACACCACACCACGCGACACTACCTCGTTCACACCACACCACGCCACACCACACCACACCACACCACACCACACCACACCACACCACACCACACCACACCAGCTACTTTTGCGATCGCTCTCCCAGTCGCTGTCGTAAAAGTAGAGGGGGTCCAGCTTGGCGTCTTCGATGTCGTCTATCGTGCCGTCCATCCGGATGTACGCCACACTCTGAAGGAGTGGTGTGGCGTTGGTGTGGTGGTGGTGTTGGTGTTGTGGTGGTGTGGTGTGGTGGTGGTGTTGGTGTGGTGTGGTGTAGTGGTGATGTGGTGGTGGTGATGTGGTGGTGTAGTGGTGGTGTTGGTGTGGCGTTTGTGTGGCGGTGGTGGTGTAGTGGGGTTGGTGGGGTGGTGGTGTTGGTGTAGTAGTGGTGTTAGTGTGGTGGTGTTGATGTTGTTGTTTTTGTTGTTTTTATTTTTGTTTTTGGTAGTGGTGTGTCGTTGTTTTTTGTCTGTTGGTTTTGCAAACTTTTCTTTTTTTCTAACTTATCCTATTTCCACCTTACTACAACTCAATCTACCCTTTCTTCCCAACTCACCCCTCGACCATCAACCCATCACACTTCCTTTCAACCACTCTAAACTTCCACCCCAACTTCATCTAACCCAACCCCATCTTAACCCCATTTTTACCCCATCTTAACCCCATTTTTACCCCATCTTAACCCCATTTTTACCCCATCTTAACCCCATTTTCACCCCATCTTAACCCCATTTTTACTCTATCTTAACCCCATTTTTACCCCATTTTTACCCCATCTTAACCCCTTCTTAGGCCTCTTCTTAACCCCTTCTTAACTCCACTTTTAACCCACCTCAACCTTCCCTCAACCCCTTTCAACCCCTTTAACCCACCACATTAAACTCCCAATTCCACCCTACCCATCCCAGCACAAACCCCAAACCACAAAACCACTCATCTCATCCCCTTTCTACCCTACCTGGAAGGTGTTCACCCCTCCGACCCACCTGGAGGATGTCTACCCCTTTTACCCACCTGGAGAATTTCCACCTCTCCCACCCACCTGGAGGATGTTGCCGATGGAAGCAACGAGGTTTTCAGCGCCTGCCAAGATGCTCTCCAGGGGCTCAGTGGTTGCCTGGGTCTCTATGCTCTCCAACACGTAGTCCAACGTCTCCAAGAGGGCTTTCTGGAAGAAGTTGAGTGGGCGGGTTGGAATGGATGGGTGGGTTGGAATGGCTGGAAGTATACGAATGAATACTTAAACATTGAACTGAGAAAATGTTTAAAAGTGAACTAGGAAAATGTTTAAAAGTGAACTAGGAAAATGTTTAAAAGTGAACGAGTGGTTGGGCCACCTGGGTTTTTCTGTTGATCTCGGAAGGGATTTTGGTGAGAGAGGCCATTGTGCTGGCTACCAACTGGATAGAATGCACGTCTGTGGGGGTGAGTGGGTGAGTGGCTAGGTGGATGAGTGGGTGGGTGGGTAGATGGGTAGGTGAGTGGGTAGGTGGGTGGGTGGGTGAGTGGGTGACCGGTTGGGTGAATGGGTGAGTGGGTGAGTGGGTGAATGGGTGGGTAGATGGGTGGATGGGTAGGTGGCTGAATGGGTGAGTGGGTAAGTAGGTGGGTGGGTAGATGGGTGGGTAGGTGGGTAAGTGGGTAGGTGGGTGGATGGGTAGGTGGGTAAGTGGGTAGGTGGGTGGATGGGTAGGTGGATGGGTGGGTAGGTGAGTGAATGTCAAATTGGTCAATTAATTAATTAATGAGTCATTTGCTCAGTCATTCAATCATCTACTTATTTATAGTTCCCCGTTCCATCTCTTCAATCTTTCAATCATTCACTTATTCATTCATCAGCCTCCAACCGGAAATAGTAAGCTCGTTCAGTGTATTGGCCATTTGTTCTCTCAAACGGGCTCTCTCGTTCCTTCGTTCCTGATATTCTTCCTAGAAAGAGTGAGGAAGAGGAAGATGAAGAAGAAGAAGGATAGGGGAAGAGGAAGATGAAGAAGAGAGGAGATAGGATGAGAAAGAAAATAAGAAAATGGAAAGAGAAAGAGAGGGAGGAAGAGAGGGAGAAAAAGGAAGAAGAGAAGAAAAACTAGGAAGAAACACCCACGTCATCAATGAGACTGGATGTGACGTTGAAAAGATCAGTGTCTGAAGTAATGTTGACTCCTGAAGCGTCTGAGAGGAGGGAGGGTGAATGGGTGAAAATGAGATTGGGTGAAAAAAAAGGTGGTTGAATGGGTAAGAAGAGGAGTGGGTGAATGGGTAAAAAGGAAAATGGAGACAAAAAAACAACCGACCCCCATCAATCAATCTCTATCGATTGGATCACCAATCACCCACATTTCACCACCAACAACCGCTTTTGAAAACCTTTTAATTCATCAACAACCATCCATCAAAATATCCAAACCCATCCACACATTAATCAAACCTTCAACCCCGCCTTTAACCTCACCCTTAATCCCACCCTTAACCCCACCCTTAACCCCACCCTTAACCCCACCCTTAACCCCACCCTTAACCCCCAAACCACTTCCCATCTCTTCAACCCACCACCCACCACTGGTTTTATACAAAAAGTCCTGATTGAGACTTCCCGAAATCATGTTGAAGATGCTGGCAGCTCCTCTGAGGTCTCCATTTGCTGCACGAGAAAGGAGGTTGTTGGAGGTGGTGAGGTTTGAGATCAACGTAGTGACCAGTGCTTCCGACTTGTCTTTCGGCATCCGCTCCAACTGGGAATGGAGTTTCAAAGGTGTGGTGGAAAGGAGGCTGTGTGGTGTGGTGGAAAGGAGGCTGTGTGGTGTGGTGGAAAGGAGGCTGTGTGGTGTGGTGTGGTGGGAAGAGGACTGTAGTGGAGGAATGTGTTGTGAGTCAGAGGTTTTGTGTGGTTTGGTGGAAGAATGTATAGGAGATTAGAGGTTTTGTGTGGTGTGGTACTGTAGCGGTGTGAGGTATAAAGGGTTTTTGGATGTTGTTTGTGGTGTGGTGTGATGTGGTTGGGTGCAGTGTGGTGTGGTGTGGTGTGGTGTGGTGTGGTGTGATGTGAT
>OX387259.1:2582255-2589755 GCA_947562095.1 Branchellion lobata
GTGTAGTTGTGTGGTGGCTGGTTGATTGATGAATACAATGGCGTGGTAATAAATAGAGTGGTGTGGTGATGACTAGGGTGGTGTGGTGGTTATGGTGGTGTGGCAGTGATAAAGGTGGTGTGGTGGTGATAAAGGTGGTGCGTTGGTGATAAAAGCGATGTGGTGGTGATAACTGTGGTGTGATGGTGATAAAGCTGGTATGGTGGTGATAAAAGTGGTGTGGTGGTGATAGGTAGAGCGACCAAGCTACCTGTTCAGCGCCCTCAGGCAGGTCTGGGTCGTAAGAGAAGGTCTCAGGAGAGAGGGTGATGGGGTGTTTTTGGCTCTTCACAATCTCAGACATGCCATTGGCTGTGATGAAAGCCACTATGTCAGACGGTACCACACGCGCGTACGTGCTGACGTACGCAAACAAACGCGTGCTTGTGATGGTGACGTTGTAGGTGAACATGTAGAGGCCGTAGGGAAGTGTGTTTTTGGGGATGGTCAGTTGGGCCTGCCTAGCTGTCTTGTAGTTATCGAACTGGGTGAGTCTTTCCGCTGCCTCGCCTGATTGGGGAGGGGGGCGAAATGGGAGGAGGATAGTTGGAATAATCGTCACATCACTCTACCATCGTCACCACCATTTCACCATCATTCCACTGTCATCACTGTCACCACCACTATTACACCGCCATCGTCACCACCATAACCATCACCATCACCACCATCACCACCACTATCACCACCACCAACCACCACCACCACCATCACCACTATAACACCACCACACCATCCCACCTGTAGTCTCATTGACCTCCCATACAGTCCACATCTTTTCATTCTCCAGGGACTTCTCACACAATATATCTGTTATGCTGGTGATGTCGAACTGCTCTGACCTGGGGATGAGAAACAGGAAGGAAAAGGTGAAAAAGAGGATGATGGTGAAGATGAAGAAAATGGGCATGGTTACGATAATGATGAAGGAGGAGAAGAAGGAGGAGGAAGAGAAGAAGGAAAAAGAGGAGAAAAAGAAGGAGGAAGAGGAGGGGGGGAAGAGGAGGAGGAAGAGGAAGAAAAAAAAGAGAAGGAGGAGGAGGAGGAGAAGGAGGAAGAGAAGGAGAAAGAGGACTATGAGCAGAAAGAAAAGAAGGAGGAGGAGAAGGAGGAGGAAGAAGAAGGGAAGGAAAAGAGGGAGAATGAGGAAGAGGATGGTTTTTACCACCCTCTTCCCAAAAAAAACACTACAAGCCGGAACTCCACCCCAACACCACAACCACCATTAAAAACATCACCTCCATTTCCACCCTCAAACCCCCCTCTCCCCTCCCCCCCCTTACCTGGGTTTCATGGCGGGCTTGAGGAAATCGCTAGCAATGTTCTTAATGTCTAACTTAGGTCCCAGACAGTCTCCGCCCTTGGAGATGGTCACCACCAGCTCTGAGGAGTACTCACCAGAGATGTCAATGGCTGTCAGTGTCACCACGTACGTGCCATCCTCCTCGTACTTGTGAGGAGGGGAGGGAAGAGAGAGGGGGGAAGTGAGAGAGGGGACAAGAGTTGGGGTGATGGAGGCGTAAGGGGTGTCCAGGCATGCGTCGGCTTCTTTGGCAAAGGTCTCTACCACGCCATCACCATAGTCCACGACCAAACAAGCAGAGTCGCTTATGTCTTCGAATGTCAACTGGGATGGCGGTGGTGGTTTGGTAAGGGTGGTGGTAGTTTGGTAATGGGGGTGGTAGTTTGGTGGTGGTGTTGGTGCTTTGATGATGTTGGTGTGGTAATGGTGGTGGTGGTTTGGTGGTGGTGGTGGTGGTGTGGTAATGGTGGTGGTGGTTTGGTGGTGGTGGTGGTTTGGTAATGGTAGTGTGGTAATGGTGGTGATGGTTTAGTGGTAGTGGTTTGGTGGTGGTGGTTTGGTGGTGGTGGTTGTGTGTGAGTGTGTTGATAGTTTATGAGTTCATGTGTGGGCGGTTATGTGTGTTGATGGTTCGTTGGTGGAATGTTCGGGTAGTGGTTAGCTGTTGGTGCAAGTACTTTGTGGTTAGCCCGTTCGAGTGGTGGTGTGTTGCATGGTGGTGTGTTGCAAGGTGGTGTGTTGCAAGGTGGTGTGTTGCAAGGTGGTGTGTTGCAAGGTGGTGTGTTGCAAGGTGGTGTGTTGCAAGGTGGTGTGTTGCAAGGTGGTGTGTTGCAAGGTGGTGTGTTGCAAGGTGGTGTGTTGCAAGGTGGCGTGTTGCAAGGTGGTGTGTTGCATAGAAAGACTGTAAGTGTGTGAAGGATTAGTTGAATACATAGCGTTTACTGGGCATACATTGAAAAACTTTCCCAAAGGAACGAATGTATCGTCTTTTAGGCCTCCGCTTGCATTTGAAGCTATGACTTTATGGTCCGTTCTCCCGCTCCGACACGGCGTCTATTCTCCACATGCCTTTAACGCTTAAAATAGCGACTTGTCATCATTTCGACACAAACTTTGTCGTCTGCATTTAATGGCTTCACTGCAAATTGAAGCCTGTACTTCATCCGAGTACTTAAGTATGCTCTTTGGAGCGTAGTCAGCACTGTATGTGATCACACGACCCTTTTGTTACAGCGCCATCAACGAGCACCAGCCTGTTTCTGCATAGCATTTTTTGAAGTCTATACAAACGCTGATATTGATATAAACTGAAGGTATGGCCGAGAGGGCGTTGTATTTTTGGTGGTTGTTGTATTGTATGCATAGGGGGTGTTTTTGTATGTATAGTGTTTTGTTGTATGTCTGACGGGTATTGTATTGCAAGCACAAGGGTTTTATGCAAAGGCGTTACTCTATAGAGTTGTCATTCAGTAGTTGCGGTTGTGGCGTTGAAAACAAAGCGTTTGTGAATGCTCAAAACTGAAAACGGAAAAAACTGAAAAGTTGTCAACTCATCCTCTTTATTCCGTCGAAAAATAAAAATAAATAGGAGTTTATAACAAATAGTGGTGGTAGTGGTGGTCAGTTGCAAACTATGCAACTTTTGCAAATTCAAAAATTCTTCACAATCCTGCACTCATACTCTCTGAGTCCTTCAGCATATCTGCTCTCATCCCTGCTACATGGGTCCATACAACACACCAGTTATATACATCCGGCTTCTCGAGCTCCAGGCATCCTCCTCAGCACTTGAACTTATCATCTTGTCGACCAGTGTAGAATAGTTCTACATATCGATGCTTGATACTTTCACGATCCTTTTTCATGGCCTGGGCAGCGTCATCTCTGGTGTTAAAGTCCACGTTGGCATTGCCTGAAGGTCGTCCATCATAGTTCATCTCGATCACCGCCCTCACAATGCTGATGGGGTAAAAGAACTCAGCAATGTCGGCCTCAGAAGTGCTGTAAGGCAGTCCTCGCATGTGCACTGAATAGCCTGTCTGACTGATGAAGTTGGAGCTCCGCATCTTTGATCGCCGCTCCCCATCGTAATCATCATAGTCTGCCCCTCTCTTGGTGCCTTTGCGGTCATCGTTAAAGGTGTTTGCCCGACCAGCCTTTGAAGCTGCTGAAAGAGCAGTCCTTGCCTCTGCCAGGGTGCTCTTGTAAATCTCAATATAACGGTGTCCGATTCTCTCTTTGTGTTTTTTTAGTGCCATGTCTGCATATGCCTGACTTGTGAATTGCACATAGGCATCTCCTGTCGCCCTGCCGAGGGAATCAGTTGTCACAAAAACTCCATTCGGAGTGACAGGAAGATTGTCAAAAAACTCAATTAGGGTGTCTTTGTCACACGAATATGGCAGTCCCCTCAATTTCACCACAGCGTCCTCCGAAGAAATGTCCTTGGGCGTGTTGTTCTTCTTGATGTTGAATTCCATTTCCGACCTGGTGACTTGAGTCACGTCGATATAACGATTGCCGATGTAGGTGCGGTGTTTCTCAACCGCCAATTTGAGATCCTCCCGAGAGTTTAAAACCACGTAAGCTTCGCCCTTGGGGCGTCCATCCATGTTAAACATCATGTGCAAATCGTCGATGCAGCAGCAGTCCAGAAAACTTATAACATCTTCCGAAGCCACAGTCCACGGCAGACCTCTTAGTCTAACAATAAGATCGTCGTATTCATTCATTTTTATAAAATCCTCCTAAATTTGGAACAAATAGATGCGTTTTTGATGTTTTGATTTTTCTCGGTTTTTGACGCAAGCGGAAAGTCAATTTTGACGCCGATCCGTTATAAACACTGCTATCGCCAGCAGAGAACAAACAATAATTATATGCCGGCTCAGTTATTCAACAAGGCTCTTTTATACACCGTTATATACAAAACAAATAAATAATATTTGTTCAGTTTAATATATATATATATATATTTATACATCTACATAAAACTTTTTCCAACTTCAAGTCCTTTTTCAGATAAACTAGATTGTATCCTTTTAACCTGGCGAACATCTTTGAAATTCGAAATTTATCTGCTCTATATAAGTAAACGAGACGCTCTTTTATTCAGTCAAAAATATATCAAATTTAATTTAATTTTTTTTAAATCATACATAATATAATAAAAGAAATAAAATAATTAAATAATTCACCTGGAAATCCACGGTGTCCGGGTCGGGAGTTGGAACGGTTTCGATGGCTGGTTTTTTGAGGGTTGGAATGATGGAAACGTCTATTGTTTGTATGGCTGTGTCGATTCCATTGGTGGCTGTCACTTCTATGTTGTAGTCGCCTGGAGCTAGACCGAGCTGTCAGTGTGTTAGTTTTTATGGTAATATTCTTGTTCGCTTAGTCATATAAATTTACGTAATTCTTTTCGTGTTTCTATGTACTGTGCTGTATCTTCAACTTTTTATTCATAATGTTAGATTTTCTTGCAGTTGAACGAAGCAATCTGAAGAAGGCAGCCGATGATGCAACTTTCTCTAACATAATCTCGTCCAGTCTAATCAATGATTTGTATGGCGCCTTTCGCTTAAACTTGTTCTTGAAGGAGCTGATGCATTTGATGAAAGACAGCACAGTAACCAGGCAACAGAATAAGTCAAACAATTGACTTCAAACTATTTTACCGAATTAGTAGAATATAATTAAATTTAAAATGACGGCTCTAATGAAATCATTTCTTTGCACTTAGTACAAGGTTCAACACATTGATATTACATCTTTGAAGTTGAACTCAAGAGGCGCTTGTGTGAAAGTGAGTGTTGTAGTGATTCCGTTGGCTGCTGTGATCACCACGGTGTATGTATCGGGCTTGCCTTCTGCAAGATGGGTGGAGAATGGTGGAAGGGGGGAAGGTGGTGGGTGAAAAAGGAAGAAAGGTAATTGATTGAAGGAAGGATGGACGAATAGATGGAAGAAGGAAGGATGGACGAATAGTTGGAAAAAGCAAGGATGGAAAAATGGTTGAGTGAAGAAAAGAAAGAGTCTTGAATGGAGGGATTGTTGGATGGACGAAATGTTCCTTCTTTCAATCATTCAAACAAGTGCCTCAACACGCACCAGCGAAGGAAGTGGAGACAACGAGGTCCGAAGATAGAGGAAAGGACAGGCCATCATCTCCTGGAAAGTGTCACATACTTCAGTATGCTGTCGCTTATGTCCTCACTCGTTTATCAACTTTCTTTATCAACAACAATAAACCACATGATCAACCACTCACTCGATTATCCAGTCAATAAAACAATCAACAGGCGACTTTGATAACAAATCAGTAAATGCCACCGTTACTAGTTTATTAATCCACAGATTAATTGGGATATCAATAAGGAGAGCAAGTGGGAAACCACTATAGATTTTAATTATTATTTAATTAAGAAGGCAGCTTAATGAGCCCACCCAAGCCATCAGCTCCGGAGGGCAAGCCTGGTTCGAGGTCAGACTTGTAGGTGGTTTTTATGGTGAAGTCTTGGAAGGGCACATACACACCCACCTGGTGTGGTGATGTGGTGTGGTGATGTGATGTGGTAATGTGGTAATGTGGTATGGTGATGTGGTGATGTGGTGGTGGGTGGTATAGTGGTGTGGTGTGGTGTGATGTGGTGTGGTGTGATGTGGTGTGGTGTGATGTGGTGTGGTGTGATGTGGTGTGGTGTGATGTGGTGTGGTGTGATGTGGTGTGGTGATGTGGTGGTGTGGTGGTATGGTGGTGTGGTGTGTTGATGTAGTGGTGTGGTGGTATGATCTGGTAGTGTTGTGGTGGTGATGATATGGCTGGGGTAATATCACAATTACCCACTCTTACTAGAAACAATTGACTTTTTACACTTACCTTAACCAAAAACCCTAACTAAAAACCCTCAACCAAAACCCCCAATTGAGAACCCCCAATTAAAAACTCCCAATTAAAAACCCCCAATTAAAAACCCCTAATTGGAAACCCCCAATTGAGAACCCCCAATTAAAAACTCCCAATTAAAAACCCCCAATTGAGAACCCCCAATTAAAAACTCCCAATTGAGAACCCCCAATTAAAACCCCCAATTAAAATCCCCAATTAAAAACCCCTAATTGGAAACCCCCAATTAAAAACCCCCAATTAAAATCCCCAATTAAAAACCCCTAATTGGAAACCCCCAGCTAAAAACCCCCAATTAAAATCCCCAATTAAAAACCCCTAATTGGAAACCCCCAGCTAAAAACCCCCAATTAAAAATCCCAACCACAGAGCCACAAGCCTTCCAAGCCACCTTTTGTTCCACTGTGTGGTTGGAAGCAAGGTTTTTGATGAGGACGAATGCATCATAAAGGGCGTCTTCTGCATAGGTGTGGCTGAGGGTGAAGAAGAAAGGAGCAGTCATGAAGGAAATGTCAATGTCGGTGGTGCTGCTGTCACCGAAGAAGATGGTGGCGGTGGCGTTGGTGGGCAAGAGATCCGTGGCGCTCAGCGTGATGCTGTAGGTTACTATGCCTGGTGGGGTGGGATGGTGGGTGAGAGGAATGGTGGTGGTGTATGGTGGTGGTGGGTGGGATGGTGGTGGTGTATGGTGGTGGTGGGTGGGATGGTGGTGGTGGGTGGGATGGTGGTGGTGGGTGGGATGGTGGTGGTGGGTGGGATGGTGGTGGGATGGTGGTGGGATGGTGGATGGAATTGTAGTGGGGATGGGTGGGATGGTTGATGAGGAGTTGGTGGGATGGTGGGTGAGATTATGGTGGGGGTGGGTGGAATGGTTGGCGACCCCAATACTTCAGCAACCTCAAATCAAACAAAAACAACAACACCACCCAAACCACAACACACACCAGGAGGCAGAACGGCTTGATTTGCAACCAGAGTAAATGGGGTCACGGGATATTGCACGGCCAGTAAGTAGGTCAAGGTGGTGTTGCCTAGAATGTTCTGAGCTACGAGGGTGATGAGGAAAAGGCCTACCTGGTTGTACGTGTGCGGAGCCCAGTCTGCTTCGTACATGGTAAAGGCTGTGGTGGTATGGTGTGGTGTGGTGTGGTGGGGTGTAGTGTGGTGTGGCGTGGTGTGGAGGTGCTGGTGAAAATTAAAAAAAATTGATGGTGAGTGAGTGGCGAAAACTACCTTCAATCCTTCTACCTTT
>OX387259.1:2597255-2604755 GCA_947562095.1 Branchellion lobata
CACCACCACCAGCCACCTCAGTAGCCACCACGGCTTCTACAGCCACAGCGTCGGTGGTGGCGAGTGTTTCGAGTCCAATGAAGCTGCCTGCAGGAGCCAGTAAGGGAGCCGCCAGAGGGTGGTACTGTCTGCCTGTGGCTGGAGTGGTGGGTGGTGGCTAGTGGTGGCTGGTGGTAGCTGGTGGTGGCTGTTGGTAGCTGGTGGTGGCTGGTTGTGGTTGGTGGTGGCTGGTGGTGGCTGATGGTGGCTGGTGGTGGCTGGTAGTAGCTGGTGGTGGCTGGTGGTGGCTGGTGGTGGTTGGATGGTTGGTAATGCTTGGTAGTGGTGGCTGGTAGTGATTGAGAAAGTTAGTAGCGCATCCAGCCACAACACCACACCTTAAACCACCCCACACCACAGTACCTGTTATCACAACAGCCTCTCTCAGCTTGTATTCAATTCCTTCTGGAAAACTTGAAAATCGGTTTGGACAGGAAGAGGAAGTAGAAGGAAGACAAGAAACGGAAAAAGGACAGTAGAAGTTGGAACTAGAACACGTGCTTTTTCCTGAAATGCAGGCTCCACTGCACGAGTTGTCGTTGTAGCAGTAGGCGTTTGTTGCGCAAGAGGGTGCCAAAAGCTGAGGTGGCGTGGTGTGGTGTGGTGTGGTGTGGTGCGGTGAGGTGTGGTGTAGTATTGTGCGGTGTGGTGTGGTGTGGCGTGGTGTGGTGTGGTGTGGTGTGGTTGGGTGTGGTGTAGTGGGTAGGTTGTTGATAGTGGACCAATCACCTAACCTAACAATACCAGAACAGCAACAACCAAATTCAACACCCAAAAAACCCAACAACATCACAAACCACCCAACAACCTCACAAACTACTCTACAACACCACAAACCACCCAACACCACCACAAACCACCCAACAACACCACAAACCACCCAACAACACCACAAACCACCCAACAACACCACAAACCATTCAACAACACCACAAACCACCAAACAACACCACAAACCACCCATCTACCAAGAGGTTGATGGTTCCAGTGGTGACTCGGGAGTAGAATTCAAACGCTTCCACCAGTACATCATACTCAAACTGGAAGGAAGGGTTAAAGAAGGTGGTGGAGGGGGGGGAAGGGTTGAGAGGTTGGGAGGTGGGGTCTGTCCACTCAGGGACCCCTAGCCCTGCTGCTAACCAGACCGAGTCTGTTGGTGGTGCATGGTGGTGCATGGTGGTGCATGGTGGTGGTGCATGGTGGTGCATGGTGATGTATGGTAGTGATGCATGGTGGTGCATAGTGGTGCATGGTGGTGCATGGTGGTGGTGCATGGTGGTGGTGCATGGTGGTGCATGGGGGTGCATGGTGTTGCATGGTAGTGGTGCATGTTGGTGCATGGTAGTGCATAGTGATGCATGGTGGTCGTGCATGAGGGTGCATGGAGGTGGTGCATGGTGGTCGTGCATGGTGGTGGTGTCAACACACAACAAAAAGACAAAAAAAAAACAGGAAAAAAACAACAACGAACAAACAACGAAAAATTTCAAAAAACAACAAACAATCAGCGGACAACAACAAACAACAACAGACATAAACAACAAACAATGACAAACACAAACAACGACAAACACAAACAACAAACAAACACAAACAACAAACAAACAGCAACAACAAACAAAGAGCGGACCGGCAGGGGTGAACGCTTCAATAGTTCCATCTCCATAAGCGATACTGCCCTCCATGCCGAACCCCCTGTGGAAGGTGCTGTTGCACATCATTGGCAAGTCCATCTGATAGACAAGAGGACATTCGAACGTCAAGTCCGTAGCTGCTTTGCTGATCTGAACTGCTGTGCTGATGCTCTGTGGTCGGGTGGTGGTGGTGGTGGTGGTGGTGGTGGCGGTGGTGGTGGTGGTGGTGGTGGTGGTGGTGGTGGTGGTGGTGGTGGTGGTGGTGGTGGTGGTGGTGGTGGTGGTGGTGGTGGTGGTGGTGGTGGTGGTGGTGGTGGCGGTGGTGGTGGTTTCGGACTAATGATTCACCATGAAAAATGTTTCTAGAAGACTACAACTTTTTTCATCACTAACAGCTTTTCTTTCTCCCTAGCCACCCCTCACAATAAACTCACTCCCATCAACCCCTTTTCCCCTCCAAACCCTCCCTCCATAAGTCTTTTTTTTCCATGAGCCCTCTACCCCCTATTAACCCTCTTCCCCCCATTAACCTTCTTCCCCCCGTAAACCCTCTCCCCCCATGAACCCTCTTCCCCCATTAACCCTCCTTTCCCCCCATAAACCCTCCCTTCCCCCCATTAACCATCCTTTCCCCCCATAAACTCCCTCACCCCTCCCACTCACGGATCCCTCAGAGGCAAAGAACGAAGCGACATAGCGACCAGGAGTGTTGTAAACTCGCACCATCGAGAGAGGACTCACAGACGGCTGCTGAAGCACCTGAGGAGTGTCTCCTTCACCAAACTGGCCTCGGAAGCTCACATCTCCAGGCCCGTCAGTCCACGTGAGCACGAAAGTCACAGTGGTTTGAGCTGCCACCACTGATGATGAGGTGAGTTTCAGTTCTCGAAGCTTCATTGGTACCTCATCCAGCCTGGAATACTCCAGTTTGTCTGCTGTACAGCTGGCCTCGTCATAGACGGGAGAGACAGGCAGGGTGGGTCTGCAGAAGCAGAAGGAAGAAGCAGTCTGCAAGGAGAATCTGTGTGGTTGTGTGTGGTTGTGTGTGGTTGTGTGTGGTTGTGTGTGGCTGTGTGTGGCTTTTTGTAGTTGTGTGGTAATGGTGTGGTCGTTATTTTCATTCATTTATCTTTTTTTTTCATGCTTATCAATCCATTTTTCGTTAATTCATGCATTCATCCCACCCCCTTTCCCCCCTTGTCCATCACACTCCCATCCATCACACCCCCATCCATCACCTCCAATCCATCATACCCCCATCCATCACACCCCCCTCCATCACATCCCATCCATCACACCCCCATCCATCACCTCCCATCCATCACACCCCCATCCATCACACCCCCATCCATCACACCCCCATCCATCACACCCCCATCCATCACACCCCCATCCATCACACCCCCATCCATCACACCCCCATCCATCACACCCCCATCCATCACACCCCCATCCATCACACCCCCATCCATCACACCCCCATCCATCACATCCCCATCCATCACATCCCCATCCATCACACCCCCATCCATCACACCCCCATCCATCACCTCCCATCCATCACACCCCCATCCATCACACCCCCATCCATCACACCCCCATCCATCACACCCCCATCCATCACACCCCCATCCATCACATTCCATCCATCACACCCCCATCCATCACACCCCCATCCATCACACCCCCATCCATCACACCCCCATCCATCACACCCCCATCCATCACACCCCCATCCATCACACCCCCATCCATCACACCCCCATCCATCACACCCCCATCCATCACACCCCCATCCATCACACCCCCATCCATCACACCCCCATCCATCACACCCCCATCCATCACACCCCCATCCATCACATCCCCATCCATCACATCCTTTTCCTCACCTCATCTTCAGGCGCACACAAGCCTCATCACAGAGGGCGCTGTCGAGGCCGCTGACGTCATAAACACCACTCGATATGACGTCATCAGCTACTCTGGAGCTCGTGGTTGCCTCTAAACAGCCCAGGTAGTAGCCTGGGAGGTTGGTGGGTGGTGGAGATAAAAAATTGGATGGGTGGTAGATAGGTGGGAGGTGGATAGGTGGGTGGTGAATGGGTTGGTGGTAGATAGGTTGGTGGTGGATAGGTTGATGGTTGGGTTAACAAGGTAAATAAATGGTTTGTGAATGGTGGGTCGAAAAGTGGATGGGTAGATGGATGGATTAATGGATAGATGAATGGATGGAGGAATGGCTGGATAGGTGAGTGGATGGGTAGATGGATGGATGATTGAATGATTGGATGGATAGATGGATGAGTCCATGGGTGGGTGGATAGATGGATAGATAGATGGGTGGATAGATGAATGAATGAATGAATAGAAGGATGGATTGGCGAGTGGATGGGTGGATGGATGGATGGATGGATGGATGGATGGATGGATGGATGGATGGATGGATGGATTGATGGATAGATTGATGAATGGATGGATGGATAAATGGATGGATGGATGGTTGAGTGAGCGAGTGTGTGGCAGATGAGGGGGTTGGTGGAAGAAGGAAGGATGCTGGATGGATTGTTCGTAGGTGTCTGAGGGCCTGCGTTGAAGAGTGACAATTAAGGTGGGAAGAAAAGACAGTAAAATAAGAAACAATTGAAATAATTAAAATAATTAAAAATAATTAAAGAATTAAAAATAATAAAAATATTAAAATATTAAAACAAATGAAATAAGTGAAAATATTATGAAAAAAAATTTTTTTAAGAATAAAACATAATAAAAGATTAAAAATAATAAAAAAAGAACTAAATAAAAAAAATAATAAAAAAATAAAAGTAAAATAAATGAGAAAAAAAAAAGGAAAAAGATTATGAATAGAAAGAAAAATCGATGAAAAGTGAACAAAGGAGGCGGATGAAGGACACATTAAAATAGCAAATCTCTACGCGGATTTGTGGTGGTTCATTGATCGAAGGAATGACAGAGTGGTTGTCATGACGACCAGGAAACATTGAAGAAGCAACCGGTGGCGGTGGTGGTAGTGGAGGTGGTGATGATGGTGGTGGTGGTGATGGTGGTGGTGGTGGTGGTGGTAGTGGAGGTGGTGGTGGTGGTGATGGTGGTGGTGGTGGTGGTGGTGGTGGTGGTGGTGGTGGTGGTGGTGGTGGTGGTGGTGGTGGTGGTGGTGGTGGTGGTGGTGGTGATGGTGGTGGTGGTGGTGGTGGTGGTGGTGATGGTGGTGGTGGTGGTGGTGGTGGTGATGGTGGTGGTGGTGGTGGTGGTGGTGGTGGTGGTGGTGGTGGTGGTGGTGGTGGTGGTGGTGGTGGTGGTGGTGGTGGTGGTGGTAGTGGAGGTGGTGATGGTGGTGGTGGTGGTGGTGGTGGTGGTGATGGTGGTGGTGGTGGTGGTGGTGGTGGTGGTGGTGGTGGAGGTGGTGGCGGTGTGGTGGTGGTGGTGGCGGTGTGGTGGTGGTGGTGGTGGTGGTGGAGGTGGTGGCGGTGTGGTGGTGGTGGTGGTGGTGGTGGTGATGGTGGTGGTGGTGGTGGTGGTGGTGGTGGTGGTGGTGGTGGTGGTGGTGGTGGTGGTGGTGGTGGTGGTGGTGGTGGTGGTGGTGGTGGTGGTGGTGGTGGAGGTGGTGGCGGTGTGGTGGTGGTGGTGGCGGTGTGGTGGTGTGGTGGTGGTGGCACAAGAGAATTCTGTCCGAGTATTTTGAAAGTGGCAAAACATAATCGTAATAAAAAAAGAATTAAAATTGAAACACCGTGACGACATTTTGAAGCGGTGAGTTTTCCAAAATAAAATATTTTTTATATATTTTTAATAAAATAAAATTTTTATCAACAAAATTTAGAATTAGAAAAAATGATTTATTTAAAAAAATTGAAAAAATGAAAATTCTTTTTGAAAATAATTTTTTATTAAAAAAAGTAAATAGTGATAAATTGAAGTTTTAATTTTTTTTGTAGAAGAATTGAAAAAATGGAACTTTGCAAAAAAAATTGGGAGTAAAAAAAAAAAGAAAAACTCGGAAAGAAAAAAAGAAAAAAATAGGAAGAGAAAAAAAAAAGGATGAAGAAAAACATTTTTTTTTAATAAAAGATAAAGAAGAAAAAAAGAGAAAAAAGAAAAAGGAAAAAAGGAAGAAGAAAAAATAAATAAAAAAAGAAAAAAAGTAAAAAGGTGAAAAAGAAGAAAAAAGAAAGAAAAAGAGAAAAAAGAATAAAAAGGAAAAAATAAAAAGAAAAATGAAAAAGAAAAGAAAAAAAGGAAGGAAAAAAAAAGAAAAAGAAAAGAAAAAAAAGAAGGAAAAAAAATGAAGAAAAGAAAAATGAAGAGAAAAAAAGAAAAAAAGAGAAGGGTGATAAAAAGTAAAATGTAAAAAGTAAAATAAAATGGAAAAAGGAGCTGGAAAAAAGATTGGAAAAGAATAACCCAGAGAGAATTTAAAAAAATAGGAAAAAAATAAAAGAAAAATAGAAAAAAAAAAGAAGGAACTAGAAAAAATTGAAGAATAGAGAAAATTAGAAAGAAAGAAAAAAAAAGAAGGAAAAAAAGAATTGAAAAATATAAAAAAAATAGAAAAAAGGAAAAATAAAAAGAAAGAAGAAAGGAAGAAAAACAAAAAAAATATAAAAAAAGGAAGAAAGTGAACGAAGCAAACAGTCGTTAGTGTTAACGACACGCTCCTTTCTTTTTAACAAAACATTTTTCAAAGTCCCGAAAAAACTTTAAAAAACCAATTGAAGAAACAATAAAAAAACAATTCAGAAAAACAAGTTGGAAAAAAAATTAGGAAGAAAAATTTGGAAGAACAATTTGGAAGAACAGTTAGGAAAAATATATTTTAAAAATATTTGAGCTGCAAAATGGCTTTTGAGGCAAATGCACCGAATGACCCCTGTACTTTGAACACCCGTTTAGTGGCTTCTTGAATCATTTTTTAAACTTTTTTTTTATTTGTTTTTTATTTAGAAATTATTTTTTTTTTTTATTTTAAATTATTTTCAATTAAAAAATTTTTTTTAATTATTCTCAATTAATTTTTTTCAAAATATTTTAAATTGGAATTTTACAATTATTTTAAATTTAATTTTTTTAATTTTTTTATTACAGCATCAGTTGATTTTTTTTCACATTATTGGTTACTTGATTTGTATTTTTATTTTTCTTCCATTTTCATTAAAAAAAACTCGGAAAAGCAACAAAACTAAAAAGTTGAAAAACAAAACTAGAAAGTTGAAAAACAAAACTAGAAAGTTAAAAAACAAAACTAGGAAGTTGAAAAACAAAACTAGAAAGTTGAAAAACAAAACTAGAAAGTTGAAAAAACAAAACTAGAAAGTTGAAAAAAACAAAACTAGAAAGTTGAAAAAACAAAACTAGAAAGTTGAAAAAAACAAAACTAGAAAGTTAAGAAGGCAACAAAATAAGAAAATTGAAAAAAAAAAAAAGAAAGTTGAGAAGTTATGAAACTCACAACTGAACGATTTTAAAATTGAAAACTCGCTTACGCTACGCCAGTGCAAGCAACAAAGTTGCTATCGGACTTTCCGGTTTTTTCGTTTTTTTAAGTTTTTCTCATTTTATTCTGTTTTTCCAGTTTTTTTATGTTTTTATTTTTGTTTTAGTTTTGTTTTTTCTGTTCTTTTTGTTGTTTTTTCAATAGTTTTTCAAAAATATGTTTTTCTGTTTTGTAATTCTGTCATTCGAACTTGTTCAAACGCACTCAAACCTCCCTCAATACGCATTATTAATGCTGTCGAATGTTCCTTGAACTTCTAACATTGCATTCTTAATAATACAAAAAAAATTTAAGTTTTTAACCTTCAGAGAGATG
>OX387259.1:2609755-2617255 GCA_947562095.1 Branchellion lobata
TCCACCACCACAATCCACCACCACAATCCACCACCACAATCCACCACCACAATCCACCACCACAATCCACCACCACAAAGCACCACCACAATCCACCACCCCAAAGAAGCACCTTTCATGATGGTGGTAGAGACATCTTGGGGTATGACTACTCTCAGCAGCCCTCCAAACTCTTCCTTCATCTTCTCCTGCAGAAGCTCTGACTCTGCAAAACCTCCCACTAGGAACAGGTACTGTAACCCTTTGTGGTGGTGTGGTGGTGGTGGTGGTGGTGGTGGTGGTGATGGTGGTGGTGGTGGTGGTGGTGGTGGTGATGGTGGTGGTGGTGATGGTGGTGATGGTGGTGGTGGTGTTTTGTTGTTTTGTGTCGTTGTAGTTGGGTTTTACTATTGTTTTCGTATTACATTTTATAAAGCCATTACTTCGCCCATTCATCAGTCTATTCAGCAACTACACATTCAACTAACATTTTAAACCCAACAACCCACCCACACCCACCCACACCCACCCACACCCACCCACACCCACCCACACCCACCCACACCCATCCACACCCACCCACACCCACCCACACCCATCCAACCCACACCCACCCAACCCACTCACGTCCAGCCACACCCGGCCACACCTAGCCACCAAGCAACCAACCTCTGGAGGACGGATTGTTGATGACGTCACCGACAGCATCTCTGATGTGGCTGAGGCAGGTCTTGAAGAGATTTCTCATCACTTCGGCTTCCATCCTCAACATGCCCTGGTCTGACCACTTCACCCCACTCACCCCACTCCTCTTCACCGCCCACTCTACACTGCCACCCTGTTGGGGAAAGATTGGAGGTTTATGGGGTTGTTCGTGGTTTGGGGGGTTTGGGGGTTTTTGGGGATTTTTGGGGGTTTGTTGATTGAAGGGCTGTTGGGAAAAGACCTCAGTAGCAAGGCGTTGAGTGTTGTGATGTTCACAGTAGTGAGCAAACACTTTGTAAACTCATTCTTACAGTTTTTCTCACTGCTTGAATACAACTTTTTGACTTCATATCTACCTTAACACTTCCCTGTCTACTCATCCATCTACCCACTCATTCACCCACTCTACTAACTTTTCATCACCCCCCTCACTCCATCTATTCATCAATCTTTTTTCACCCACCCACATAGCTACCCACTCACCCACTCACTCACCCATTCATCCGCCCACCTACCTATCCACCCACTTTCCTACCCAGTCACTCACTCACCCATCCAACCACCCACCAATTCACCCACCCACCCACTCACCCACCCACCAACTCACCCACCCACCAACTCACCCACCCACCAACTCACCCACCCACCAACTCACCCACCCACCCACCCACTCACCCACCCACTCACCCTGACTTTGCGGTAGTTCTTGACGAAAGAGAAGGGCAGGGCGATGTTGTAGGGATGCTTCTTGCAGGGAGTGGCCGATCGCTTGCGTGCCTCCCAAGACGCCATCAGGTCAACCCAACCAGCTGGGTGGGTGACCTGGGTGAGAAGGAAGGGAGTGAACAAAGGGGTGTGGGTGATGAGAGGAGGGTGGCGGAGGGGGTGTAGGTAAAAAGAGTGAACATGTGAGGGTTAGGCGAGAATGAGTTTGGCACCGAGATAGGAACCGTTTTAATTTTATTATTATTATTATTATTATTATTATTATTATTATTATTATTATTATTATTATTATATCTTTTTTCATCATTGTTGTTATTATTTTTTATTGTTATTATTGTTATTATTATTACTATTATTTTTTTAATTTTTATCAATATTATTATTATTTATAAATAGTGCGTGCCTTGTAGGACTGGATGAAGTCGGTGTGGAATATGTTGCACAGTAACTTTTCAAATTCTTGGTCTATGCCTGCGCGTGTGTGTGTGTGTGTGTGTGTGTGTGTGTGTGTGTGTGTGTGTGTGTGTGTGTGTGTGTGTGTGTGTGTGTGTGTGTGTGTGTGTGTGTGTGTGTGTGTGTGTGTGTGTGTGTGTGTGTGTGTGTGTGTGTGTGTGTTGTGTGTGTGTGGAAAGGAAACCACCTATAGAGCCATAGGGACCACCAACAGCCTTGTGAATCTCTCTGAGACTGCTTCCATCAACCTGACGATGGTGGTGGTGGTGAAGGAAAGAAAGAAAAAGAGAAGGAGGGGATAAAAAAAACAAGAGAAAGAGAAAAAAAAAGATTAAAAGGGAGATGAGGAGGAGGAAGAGGAGGAGGAGGATGAAAAAGAGGAGATTGAAGAGAAAGTAGATGAAGAAGAGGAGGATGAAGAGGAGGAGGATGAAGAAAAAGGAAATGGAGGTTTTCATTATAACACTTTCATCGGTATAATAGAAATGAGATAAGTATCAATATAACAATGATATAAGTCTCATCATAATAACAATATAAATATCATTATAATAATACTATAAATCTCATTATAATCATAATATAAGTTTCAATATAATAATGATATATATCTCCTTATAATAACAAAATTATTTTCTCATAATTTTTGTTGCATCATGACGAACAACCTCGTGAACAGTGATATCAACAGTGCCACCGCCACAGTCTACCACCATGTATCTGGTGCCTGTGGTGGTGGTGGTGGTGGTGGTGATGGTGGTAGTGGTGGTGGTGGTGGTGGTGGTGGTGGTGGTGGTGGTGGTGGTGGTGGTAGAAGTGGTGGTAGAGGTGGTGGTGGTGGTAGATGTGGTTGTGGTTGTGGTGGTGGTGGTAGAAGTGTTGGTAGGGGTGGTGGTGGTGGAAGATGTGATTGTGGTGGTGGTGGTGATGGGGGTGGTGGTGGTGATGGGGGTGGTGGTGGTAGATGTGGTTGTGGTGGTGGTAGAGGTGGTGGTGGTGGTGGTGGTGGTGGTGGTGGTGGTGGTGGTGGTGGTGGTGGTGGTGGTGGTGGTGGTGGTGGTGGTGGTGGTGGTAGAGGTGGTGGTGGATGAAGTGATGAGGGTGATAGTGAATATAAAAAAAACAATAATTTTTTCAACAAAAAAAACGAAACAATTTTTTTTCAATGATAAAATACAATAAATTACAATACAATACAATACAATACAATACAATACAATACAATACAATACAATACAATACAATACAATACAATACAATACAATACAAAACAATAAAATACAATACAATACAATACAATACAATACAACACAATACAATACAATACAATACAATACAACACAATACAATACAATACAATACAATACAATACAATGTAATACAAGACAATGCAATTTAATACAATACAAATACGAGTACTAGTATAGTGGCATCAACCCCGTAGAGTTTCAAGGCCACAAACGAATTCAAGAAAAACGTTTTTTTGGTTTACCATTTTGAAATCACTCGACAATTTTGTTTTGAATTCAAAGAATAAGCAAAATTCAAAACTCAAATAATTAAGTTTCGATGAAGACTTCGGTTGAGTTTCCTTCAAAGACTCCAACACCACTCACCACTTCTTCCCACCTGTTGCCCAACAGTGCTGGTGTTCGAGAAGCTCTTGCTAGGAAGAGAGTTGTAATGGTTGTCTGGGGAGGAGGAAAGATTGGGGGAGGGGATGGGGGGAAGGTTGGGTGAGGGGATGGGAGGAGATTGGGGGAGGGGATGGGGAGAGAGGGATGGAAGAAGGTCAAAGTTGTTTGCAATACATGGAAGTTTTCTTACCACGCCACACCGCTACACACCACCACACACCACCACACACCGCTACACACCGCCACACACCGCCACACACCGCCACACACCGCCACACACCACCACACACCACCGTGAATAGATGCCGAATTGAGGGATGCAGTTTCAGAGTGGTTTGGGAGGGAGGGAGAGGGGAGCGTGGAGTGTGGGGGAAGTGGGGAGAGGGGGGTGACGAGTTGGTAGTTCTTGAGGTTTCTGACGTATATGGACGCAGCCTCAGGCTCCAGGGCAATCAACAACTGACCCGGGTTGTTCTCACTGCCTATGCCCGCCTGTACGTGTGTTTTTGTGTGTGTGTGTGTGTGTGTGTGTGTGTGTGTGTGTGTGTATGTGTGTGTGTGTGTGTGTGTGTGTGTGTGTGTGTGTGTGTGTGTGTGTGTGTGTGTGTGTGTGTGTGTGTGTGTGTGTGTGTGTGTGTGTGTGTGTGTGTGTGTGTGTGTGTGTGTGTGTGTGTGTGTGTGTGTGTGTGTGTGTGTGTGTGTGTGTGTGTGTGTGTGTGTGTGTGTGTGTGTGTGTGTGTGTGTGTGTGTGTGTGTGTGTGTGTGTGTGTGTGTGTGTGTGTGTGTGTGTGTGTGTGTGTGTGTGTGTGTGTGTGTGTGTGTGTGTGTGTGTGTGTGTGTGTGTGTGTGTTCATCCGTTTATCCACCACCCACTCGGTACGCAGCCCTCCTCATGAACTGCTTGGCAGGTCCTCTCCAGATTGCAGGCACCGTGATCACCCATCTGACGTCATCACTGAAAATGGCCGTCTCTGATTGGTCAGAGAGTTCTTGGAGGGCGTGGTTTCGGAAGTAGTGGAGGGCATGAGTGAAGACGGAAGAGGCTGGGTGGGACACGCCATTGGCTGCCCTGATGGTGGTCTGCTCGTTCAAGTCCTGTGGTGTGGCATGGTGTGGCGTGGTGTGGTGAAGCGTAGTGTGGTGTGGCGTGGTGTAGTGTGGCGTGGTGTGACGTGGTGTGGTATGGTATGGTGTGGTGTGATGTGATGTGGTGTAGTGTGGTTTGGTGTGGTGTGGTTTGGTGTGATGTGGTGTGGTGTGGTGTGGTGTGGTGTGGTGTGGTGTGGTGTGGTGTGGTGTGGTGTGGTGTGGGATAGCAGCTGTTATACCACTATAGTACCACAACTTTGTCAATTTATTTTTATTTGAAAAATGAACTCTTCAACTTCTATGTTTTTGAAAAACAATAAGTTTCAATGACGTCATTTCTTTTAAAAACTGAAATCATTATTTGTATTATTATTGTTGTTATTGTTATTATTTTTTTTTTTTCTTTTTTCATCAAAGCCTAGAAGTATCAACAAAATTTTTACATTATAATTATCTTTATTTTAATTTTCCTTTTCTCGTTGTTATTATTATTTTTATTATTATTATTGTTTTCATTATTATTATTATTTTAATTGTTTTTATTATTTTTATTATTTTGCAGAGCTCAAAGAACTTTGTACCACATTGAAGACATTTAAAAACAGCCACCCAAGCTTGCCTTATTATCGTTATTATTATTTTTTTTTTAATTATTTTTATTTTATTTTTATTTATTATTATTATTATTATTATTATTATTTTTTTTTTTTTTTTTTTTTTATTATTATTATTATTATTATTGTTATTACTATTATTACTATTATTATTATTATTGTTATTTATTTTATTTTTATTATTATTCTCATCATTTTTTCATCATCATCATTATTTATATTACCATCGTTTTTATCACTACCATTTTCATCATCGTTTTTATTTTATTATTATTATGTTTGTTATTGTTATTATTGTTTTTTTTTTCTGCTTCAATAATCATGATTGTTACATCTTCTTTGTTATATTTTCACTTTTCGTTTTATAAATTTTTTTTTCTTTTTTTTCAACTTTTTTTAAACTTTTTTTTCAATTTTTTTCAATTATTTTTCATTTTTTTTTAAATTTTTTTTCTTCCAATTTTGTTTTCAATTTTGTTTTCCAGCTGTTCCACTCACTTTCCTACCAATTGATACAGCCAACAAAGCCGAACAATGCCGACCCTCATATCACTTCTTTCCTTATCACTCCTTCCTTATCAACCCTCCTTTCTCTTTTTCTCTTCTTTCCTTTTAACTCTTTCCTTATCAACCCCTTTTTCTTTCCTTTCTTATAACTCCTTCTTTACCCTCGCCTCTTTCTCTTTCTCTTCCTTCCTTTCAACTCCTTCCTCATTCCTTCCCTCCTTCTCTTCCAACTTCCCGTATACCAAAGAACTCTCTTTCTAAGTGATGACTTGTTCATATTGAGCGCTTGAATGAATTAACCAAATAACAACAAGAAGCATATGGCTTCATTTTTATGATGATGATGATGATGATTATTATTATTATTATTATTATTATTATTATTATTATTATTATTATTATTATTATTATTATTATTATTATTATTATTATTATTATTATTATTATTATTATTATTATTATTATTATTATTTATATTATTATTATTATTATTATTATTATTATTATTATTATTATTATTATTATTATTATTATTATTATTATTATTATTATTATTATTATTATTATTATTATTATTATTATTATTATTATTATTATTATTATTATTATTATTATTATATATTATTATTATTATTATTATTATTATTATTATTATTATTATTATTATTATTATTATTATTATTATTATTATTATTATTATTATTATTATTATTATTATTATTATTATTATTATTATTATTATTATTATTATTATTATTATTATTATTATTATTATTATTATTATTATTATTATTATTATTATTATTATTATTATTATTATTATTATTATTATTATTATTATTATTATTATTATTATTATTATTATTATTATTATTATTATTATTATTATTATTATCATTATTATTATTATTAGTATTAGTATTATTATTATTATTATTGTTATTATTATTTTTTTTTTTTTATTTTTTTTTTTTTATAAATAATTTTTTTTTTCACTAGTATTTTTTTTTTTTCTGATTTTGTCCTCGTATGCTTTTCTCTTCGAGAACATTTTTTTCTTCCATCTCCTTCGTTCCCACATTCATTTCTTTTTCATTCAAAACCCTTATTTATATTTTATTCCCACATTTTTTTCACCGACAGACGGCAGTATGCAGCGCACAGGCCGATAAGATTCCTACTCCATGATACACCACGTCACTCCTTTCCTTCTCTTCTTCTCTTTTCCTTTTCATCTCTTTCCTTCCTCTTCTCCTCATCTCTTTCCTTCCTCTTCTCCTCATCTCTTTCCTTCCTCTTCTTCTCATCTCTTTCCTTCCTCTTCACCTCATCTCTTTCCTTCCTCTTCTCCTCATCTCTTTCCTTCCTCTTCTCCTCATCTCTTTCCTTCCTCTTCTCCTCATCTCTTTCCTTCCTCTTCTCCTCATCTCTTTCCTTCCTCTTCTCCTCATCTCTTTCCTTCCTCTTCTCCTCATCTCTTTCCTTCCTCTTCTCCTCATCTCTTTTCTTTCTCTTCCCCTTCTTCTTCTCATCTCTCTTTCCCACCCTGCACCGTAAAAATCAAATACTCCCGAAACTCCTTTAAAATCTCAAAATAATTTTGAAAACCACCAAAATCTTTCAGAAAAGCTAAAAAACTATGAAAAAATAACCCAACTTCCAGCCCCCCTTCTTCTCCCACAAAATTAAACCCCCAACCTCCTCCCCTCCAACCCCCCAACCCCCCCAACCCCCCAATCCCTCCAACTCCCCCCCCCCCCCCCCCCCCCCCCCACTGACGGCGTCAAGAT
>OX387259.1:2627255-2637255 GCA_947562095.1 Branchellion lobata
AAAGTTCATTATAGGAAAGTTTCAACCAGAAGGCTGCTGTTATTAAGCAGAAACAATATAAACAATAATAAAAATAATAATTTACACAAAAATTAAAAAAATATGAATATAGAGAGAAGGAAAAAAGAATTCAGCAAGAAGTAGACGATGAGTCATACAGAATACCTGAGTAAGCGCTAGATAATCATTCTTCGTTCCTTCATCCACTCCTTCACTCACTCATCTCACTTTTTTTTTTCTTTTTTTTTCATTCTTTTTCACTCTCTTTCATTCACTCTATTAATAAGACGCGCAATTATTTTAATCAAAAGCACCATTGATGAACGAAGTGAGATTTATTCTTGAATAAATTTGATAATTGGGTCGACTAGACAGGATTCAATTAATAATTAAATAAATAAATTAATTAATTAATACAATTAATTGGAAAAATGGATTATGAAATCATGAAACAAATATTTTATTGAGTGAAGAGAGTGTGAAATTATATAAAAAGCTCCTTCAAAAGCCGTGTAACAAAAATATGAATAAATTGGAATAAAAAATAAAATTTAAAAATAAAAACAACGGACTGAGTACTACTGAAATAATAAATATTATTTATTATATAAATAGAAATAATAAATATTATTTATTATATAAATAGAAATAATAAATATTATTTATTATATAAATAATCATAATAATTAAAGTTGAGCGTTCTTGAAGAGTGTGGGATCGGCGCTATACAAATGATTTGATTAGACCGAATTATTAGCTTTTCGCAATCACCGGTTGTGAGTGGATTGAAGAATTGGGGCGTTCATAGCTTCGAAAACACGGAAGGAAGCTATTGAAAAAATATATAAAAAGAATAAAAATTCAATAATAACAATATTAATAAAAAATAACAAAAAAACAATAATATAATAATAACAATATATTAAAAAGAAAGACGGATTTTTTATTTCAAATTCAAAATGAGCTTTTCATTCAAGCAGTTAACCATCCTCATCCTCATCCTCCTCCTCCTCCTCCTCCTCCTCCTCCTCCTCCTCCTCCTCCTCCTCCTCCTCCTCATTCTCCTTCTCTTCCTCCTCCTCCTCCTCCTCCTCCTCCTCCTCCTCCTCCTCCTCCTCCTCCTCCTCCTCCTCCTCCTCCTCCTCCTCCTCCTTCTCCTTCTCTTCCTCCTCCTCCTCCTCCTCCTCCTCCTCCTCCTCCTCCTCCTCCTCCTCCTCCTCCTCCTCCTCCTCTTCCTCCTCCTCCTCCTTCTCCTCCTCTCCCTCCTCCTCCTGCTTCTCCTCCTACTCCTCTTCCTCCTCCTCCTCTTCCTCCTCCTCCTCCATCATCATCCCCCCATCATGGCATGCAGGGAGTGTTCATAGACGACAAAGGTGATGCAGCAGGCAGGTACCACCCTCAACACCCCTGCAACCAAGCCCTTGAAGAAGCCACCAAACCCCTCGTGCCTGTGGTGTGGTGTGGATTGGTGTGGCCAGTGTAGCGTGATGTGGCGTGGCGTGGTGTGGTGTGGTGTGGTGTGGTGTGATGTGGTGTGGTGAGATGAAATGTGATGTGGAATGGTTGGTTTGGATTAGTGTGGCGAGGTGTGGCGTGGTGTGGTTGGAGTCGTGTGAAAACCTCAGAAACCTCAAACCCCCCAAAGCACCAAAGCACCTGTAGGTGAGTTTGACAACGTCAATGGCACGGTGGTAGTGGGTGTGTTGGTTCTGAAGGCGGGAGCGAACCACCTGGTAGGGGTAGGTCACGGTGGAAGCTACCACCTTCGAGATGGCTGCCGAGGTGAGGTACTCAAGGGTGGTCTGGTGGGAGAGACGGTTGGGGAATTTGGGTTGGTGTGAAATCAGAAATTAGAGAAGAGATGTGCAGATTGGGTGAAAAGAGAAAGATATGGAGAAAATAAGTCATCATCTGATTCCTCTTCATCAGCATCACCATCCTCCTCCTCCTCATCCTCCTCCTTCTCCTCCTCCTTCTCCTCCTCCTCCTCCTCCTCCTTCTCATCCTCCTCCTCCTCCTCCTCCTTATCCTCCTCCTTCTCCTCCTCCTTCTCATCCTCCTCCTCCTCCTCCTCCTCCTCCTCCTCCTCCTCCTCCTCCTCCTCCTCCTCCTCCTCCTCCTCATCCTCATCCCCATCGTCACCAACCAGCTTATGGTTGGGTGGTTGGTGGTGGTGTCGGTTGAACATAGTCTTCAAGTGCTCGTACACCATGAACTGCACCGCCCCATGTGACACCCCAAACAAGCCTGGCACCAGGCCCTGGGTGTATGGAGTTGAGTTTACACGGGGTGCAAGAATATATTGGGTCCGCATGAAGGCCTCAAAGATGCGCTATATAAATAAGGTTGGTGCCGTTCTATCGCCATCCCACCACACCACGCCACACCATGTCACGCCACACCACAGAACACCACACTACGTCACACCACACCACGCCACACCACACCACGCCACACCACACCACGCCACACCACACCTTGTACAGACCAGCCACACCTTCACTCTTGAACAACTTCACCATACAGTCAAGCATGCCCCTGTAATGGGGATTTTGGGAAGAATTGGGGGGAAGCGGATGGGTAATTGTGGTTTTGAGGTGGGAAGGGGTGGGGGAAAGTTTGGGGGAGGAATTGTGGGTGGAATTCTGCAAACAAAGTCTTGTCTTGGTCACCCAGATGGGGTTCGTGAGTAAGAGGGTCGCTACGCCTGGGTGTGAATCATCATCATCATCATTACTATATTATTATTATTATTATTATTATTATTATTATTATTATTATTATTATTATTATTATTATTATTATTATTATTATTATTATTATTATTATTATTATTATTATTATTATTATTATTATTATTATTATTATTATTATTATTATTATTATTATTATTATTATTATTATTATTATTATTATTATTATTATTATTATTATTATTATTATTATTATTATTATTATTATTATTATTATTATTATTATTATTATTATTATTATTATTATTATTATTATTATTATTATTATTATTATTATTATTATTATTATTATTATTATTATTATTATTATTATTATTATTATTATTATTATTATTATTATTATCATCATCATCATCATCATCCTCATCATCAGCAACATCATCATTATCCTTCTCCTCCTCCTCCCCCTCCTCCTTTTCCTCCTCCTCCTCCTCTTCCTCACCAGCTTGTGAAGCTATCCACATATGAGTTAGTGGGTCGAGGTTGGTTCGAGTGGAGTTGAGTCGTTGTTGTTTCAAGTGGTTGTAGCTGTGAGGGTTGTTGTGTTGTGTTGTGGTGGTTGTAACTGTTATGGTGGTTGTTGTTGTGTTTTGTTGGTTGTAAATGTTATGGTGGTTGTTTTTGTGGTTGTGTTGTGGTATGACTGTAGTCAATGAAATGGCTAGTGTAGTGTGTTTGTAGCTGTTGTGGTGAGTGTAAAAGTAGTTACAATGGTAACAAAAATGAACTGCAGTTGCTTGTCTGGGCGCTTTGCAAAAGAGATTTGTAAATATTTATGTTATTTATATTTTCCATTTATATTATTAATCTCCACATTCATTCAAAGGTAGTTATTTAGTCATGAACCTACACAGGCCCTCACCTAGAGAGCCTCCAACTCACAAGAAGAAGTAGAAGCCCCATGAAAGACCCGCTCCAACCACATTCGGGGTCACGCCTCGGTATAGGCCTCTCACTCCATCTTCTCGGTATAAGGATTTCACCACCCCCCTTATGCCAAACACTGCCCTCTCCCCCTTCACCTGACTTTCATTTACTGGAAGGAAAAAAGGATAAAGTAACATTTAAAAAGAAAAATATAATTTTTTTGAAGTTTCAAGAAATTATTACCATACACTGAAAAATATTGAAAATCTGAATATTACTACTTTTGTTCAAAAATTTACATATTTTTCAATGGAAGTTTTCTGAATATGAATAGAAGTTCCTCCGATTCACTCGGAAGTTGCAAAAAAAGTGTCGACCTTGTAGTCGAACTTTGACAAGGTCGAGGGGGTGGAGCACTGTGGTGGCAGCAACACCGCCCAGAGTGCCTGCCGCCAGATGCTCCCACGTCACCCCCTTCACAAAGTGCCGCAGCTTGCGTCTCAACACGCAATCTTCCTCTGATAGCCCTAGTGACGGGGTCATTTGAAGCTGCTTCAAGTTGCGTGTTTCAGTTTTCCAACTTTTCGTGCCGATCGGAAGTTTTCTATTTTTTTAATTATATATAAATTTAGCAAGCACTAATATTTTTACAGCAATTCATTAACATCCCTCATTGCAGTTTTATCAATCGTTATCAGCATATCAATTTTTAACGTAAATTCACATTTCTTTTATCTCGAATTAGGCGATTTTGAACAAAGGAAGCGCTATAAAATAATTCAAAAATTCACTTTTGTGCTTGTACTTAGTGCCTAATTTTTATTTTACTTAGTTATACCGTTTTTAGTATATTTCATTATATTACGTTGCATTAGAGAATGAACCCCCCAAAATACGATGATCTGAATTTACCGGCTCGCCAAATAATCACCAAAGGCTTTAGTAAGCGACCCTCTAATCAATTTTAAATTTCATGAGCTTTTGTTACTCAAAGGCGGAAGCAGATTTTTTAATAAAGTGTGTCAAACGTAGGAAAAATACCAAAGATAAATTTATAGTATTCATTGCTGATGAGAATATAATTTTTTCACTTTTCACATTTCTTCAGAGTATGGCATGTATAAAGTGGAAAACAACTCGGGCTCTTTATTTAGGGGCTTCGTAGCCTTCAACGCCGAAGCCGAAACTCTTCAAGCTTCCTTGACAATGCTCAACACCATAGTTGAAGATGCAGGTTCTGAAATGAAGCCACTGAATCAACTGATTGCTTTGATGAATTGAGAAAATGAGAGGCTTGCATAGATTAATTAATTAATTAATTAAATGATTGCATGAACATATTAATGGAGTAGTTGAATGGTTGGAGTGGTGATATAATGGAATGGATAAGGGGATGGACAAAATGGAAGTACCTACATAGTCTTCAGTTTTGTTATCACTTGTATTATTTATTTTTTTTTTTATGTCTGCCAACTTTTTTGCCAGGAGTTTTCCTGAAGACCAACATTGCTGGAGACTGTGTGTCCTTCTCTGACATGCAATTGTCTACAAAGATAACCTTTCAGGACACTCACATGAAAGGACTGAAGCTGTCCTATGGAATCTCTTATATGCCTGTCATTGGGTAACAGAGACTTGTCTGCTTATGGATTGTGGTGTGTGAGACACTTGCATGGAACTATTTTTGAAGCTTCATCAACTAAACTTTTTTCCCACATCACTTTTTCACCATCTTTTCACATTCCACCTTTCTAATCACTTGTTCCTCTACCCTCCTCCACCCAGCAAGAAAGCTGCAGCCTTCAAAGCCACCTACAAAACCATGAACTCGCTTTCATCTGCCAACCTTACCCTCGACTTCACTGGTCCTTTTGTTTCCCTGGCCCATGTACACAGGTTTTTTGTCTTCTTATTGTTTCATTTTTATTTGTTTGTTTTTGCATTTTTTTATTCGATTTTCGTTCATTCATTCTTTCACTTTTTATTAATTAATTTTTTCGTTCATTTGTGCATTTCACTCATCCATTCCTTCCATCCATCCACCACAGGATTCTGGACACCAACTGGTACTTGGGCGTGAAGTACGACAAGATGAACCAAGCGCTCTCTTTTGAAAAGTCCTTGGCACCTCTCTCCCTCTCCCTCGCCTACCTCTCCCGACCTCTTTCTGCCTCCGTCTCCCTGTGTGTGTGTTTGTGTGTGTGTGTGTGTGTGTGTGTGTGTGTGTGTGTGTGTGTGTGTGTGTGTGTGTGTGTGTGTGTGTGTGTGTGTGTGTGTGTGCATGCGTACATGCGTGTGTTTAGACCCACTAAACCACCCCTCTCACTCCAGAAGCCACAACAATATTCTTCAAGTGACCACCCACAAACAACTCACCGACAATCTAAGTGCGGCTCTGATCTGTGATTGGTCAGGCAACCTTAGAATTGGCTCCGCCTATAAGTGCCCTTACGGGCTCTTGAAGGTGACATGCGCATTCATGCTTAATTTTTTCTATAATTGACCGTTCCATTTCCTCACACCACTCCACCACCACCCTCCCACTGCAGCTTAAAGCAAATTCTCGAGGTCTTTTATCCGGGTCATTCGAATTTGACCTAATTCCAAAATTCAGCTTGTCTCTCAATACCCAATGGGATGTAAGTCATTCTTCTATTTTTGGAAACAGGATGGGTATGACCTTCAAGCTGGCTGGCTGAGGCCTCCTATTGGACGAGAGATATGTGGATCTTCATGATTGGCTGTTGAAGATGACTAGTTGTAATCATGTGATGACAATAATGCAATTCAAATCATGTTATTCCACTGCCTTTTGCCCAATCATGTTTTCAATTTACAGTGTTGTGTGTGTGTGTGTGTGTGTGTGTGTGTGTGTGTGTGTGTGTGTGTGTGTGTGTGTGTGTGTGTGTGTGTGTGTACCACTAGAAATGCCTTTTTATCACTAGATGTGTGTGCTTACTCAAAGCTGAAATCGTTTTAAAAATATCAAAAACTAATTTTTTTATCATCATCGTCATCGTATCTTTTATTCATAAAAATCAAAATTTATTGCTAGTTTTTTTCATAAAATCACAAACACACACACACACACACACACACACACACACACACACACACACACACACACACACACACACACACACACTAATTTCCTAATTTATGAATTAAAACACGCGATAAATTTTCAACGCAAAATTCGACGAAACGATCTCAAAAGATGAAGTACATGAACAAAAACAACAACAAAAATAATAATAATAATAGTAATAACAATAAGAATTATAAAAATGTGAATAATGATAATAATAATAATAATAATAATAATAATAATAATAATAATAATAATAATAATAATAATAATAATATTATTATTAATAATAATAATAGGGGGAGTCATCTAACCACGTAAAACCACTCCCCCTCCCTCCTCAGCTTCAAAGAAGGCACCTTCAACTCTACATTGCTATTTTCTG
Source organism: Branchellion lobata (assembly GCA_947562095.1). Taxonomy (NCBI): domain Eukaryota; kingdom Metazoa; phylum Annelida; class Clitellata; order Hirudinida; family Piscicolidae; genus Branchellion; species Branchellion lobata. Next base: position 2,634,349 of record OX387259.1, read on the forward strand.
TCTTTGACACGCTACTATTTCCTGTCCTTGATACGCCACTATTTACTATCGCTGGTACCTCACTATTTGGTGTCTTCGATAATACATTGTTCATTTTGCTGGAGGCCATTTTATTTTTTGAAATTTTCAGCGGGTCCTTTTTCGCATTCTTCTTCATCTTCGGCGTCGTCGAAGAAAAAAGGATGTGAGCTTCCATGCTGCTATTCAGAATCTTTGGCTTGAAAACCTTTTCCGCTTTGCAAGAAAGCGCTTTGTTAAAATCATTATCAACAACAATTGATAGTTTATCATAGTCGTCGTCGTCGTCATCATCATCATTTCCCTTATGAAAGGAGTCAACAGGAGTGTGAGAATGGGTGGCTGAGTGGCTGAAGGATCCTTTAATATTATTATCTTGGTGGTGGTGGTGGTGGTTAAGGTGATGGTGGTCGTTAAGATTATGGTGGTGGTTAAGGTGATGGTGGTCGTTAAGATTATGGTGGTGGTTAAGGTGATGGTGGTCGGGAGGTTTAACTAATTCACTACTTTTGTTGGAAGAAGAGTGGGTGGGTGGATGGGTAGGTGGATGGGGGGATGGATGAGGGGGTGGATGGGTAGGTAGATGGGTAGGTAGATGGGTGGGTGGATGGGGGGATGGATGGGTGGGTGGATGAATGGCAGACTTATTTTTGAGAAGGGGGATTTTGAAGGATGATAAGAAATGGTTGGGTGTTTGGTTGAAGAAGGATGGATGGATGGGCGATGCATTGGATATATATATCTTTTGGGGTTTCAAAAGGTTCGACAGATAAGCTGGTAGCTCTTTGTTGTTGTTGTTGTTGTTGTTGGATTGTTTTTGTTTGTTTGTTTGTCTTTGGTTGCTTGTTTGTTTATGTTTGTAATTGTGCATGTGTTTCGTTGTTGCAGACTCGGTGTCTTTTTTTCTCTTGGTAATTGTTTTCGGTTTTTTAATATTTTTATTATTACTATTATTACTATTATTATTATTATTATTATTATTATTATTACTATTATGATAATGATGATGATTATTATTACTATTATTATTATTATCGTTTTTTCCGTTTATGTTGTAGTTTTTTTTATTTTTTTTAATCGGCTTCATGACGGCCATTCCGCTGATGCAATGAGTGTTGAGAGTCTTTGGGGTTGGTGGTGGGTTGAGGGTGGCGTGGTTGTCATTATTGAGGGAGGAAGGATGGGTGGACGGATGGATGGAAGGATGAGAAGTAGTCGGAGTGTCTTGAGTGGAAGAGTGGTGAAAAGATGGTTGTATTGGAGGGTGGTATGAAGGATGAAGAGGGGAGGAGTGAGAAGATGAAGAGTGGGGCGGTGATGGGGGTGGTTTGAAGGTATCGGTGGGGGGGTGTGGATGAGGTGTGAGGTCAGCGGGGACGGGTGATGTGACTGATGGTGGGGGGGTGAGCAGATCTTCCGGGTGTGGAGGAGAAGGGGGAACGAAGGAAGAAGAATTGGAAGAAGGGATGAAAGAAGGAGGAGGAATGAAGGGGGAAAGAGAGACGGAGGCGTGGTGGCAGTAGAAGAGCAAGTAGGCCTCAGAATTCATCACCTCCTCCTCACTGCACCGCCGCACCTGCTGATCGTCCATGCAGAACCACTGGTTGCCGCCCAGGCCACTCGTGTCGTCAAGGAAGCCTTCGTCGACATGCTGTCTGCAGACGTGGTCGTCGGGGTGGTTACTATGGGGATGCTGGTTGCTATAAAAATTCTGGTTGCTATGGAGTTGGATGTTGCCAGGGCGACGGTGTGGAGGTTTTTTCTTGGGCAGGGTGTTGACGTAGCAGTAGTAGTGGCCGCTGTTGATGCTGTAGCCGTTGTGGACGAGGATGGCGAAAAGATTGTAGGTGTGGTCGCTGGCGGATGGGGGTGATGGGGAGAAGGGGATGGTGGTGGAGGGGGAGGAAGGTATGGTGGTGGAGGGGGAGGAAGGGATGGTGGTGGAGGGGGAAGAGGAGGGATCGGGTGTGTGGTGAAGACCCTCAATACTTCCAAGTTCAGAAGTGAACTGTTGATTGCATGAAGGGATGGAAGATGGAGATGAGGAGGAGAAAGAAGAAGCAGAAATTATGTTAGAGCTAGACGGGAAAGTGGTGTTGGTGTGTGGAGTGACTACAATACCACTTTTTTTTCCTCCTCCTCCTCCTCCTCCTCCTCCTCCTCCTCCTCCTCCTCCTTCTCTTCCCATCCAATCCACCATTTTTTCCATCCTCCCAACCTCTCCATCCCCTCCTTTTATCACCATCTTCACCATTGAATTTTCACCATAAAAGTTGAATTTATTAGGCAAACTAGTTAACGGCTGAGAGTTATGGTGATGGTGATGCTGAGAAGGAGAAGAAAAAGAAGAAAGAGGAGGAAGAGAAGAAGGAGAAGAAAGAGAAGAAGGAGAAGGAAGAGAAGAAGGAGGAGGAAGAGAAGAAGGAGGAGGAAGATAAGAAGGAGGAGGAAGAGAAGAAGGAGGAGGAAGAGAAGAAGGAGGAGGAAGACAAGAAGGCGGAAGAAGAGAAGAAGTAAGAGGATGATTGAGAAGAAGACTATCAGATGGTGAATTGAATGGTGATGATGGTCGATTGGGTATTGAAGGAGGAATATGAGGAGTGACTGAAGAAATGGATGGAGAAAAGAAGGAAGAGATGGATAAAGAGGTGGTGGAAATGATGGATGGAGAGGGGGATAGAGTGATGGATGAAGAACTGGTTGGAGTGATGAAAGGGGAGAGGTCGAGAGACGATTCGAAGGGAATGTGTCGACTGACTTTGCTGCCGTTGCTGCTGTATCTGAAAAAGAGGAGGAGGGGGAGGAGGAGGAGGAGGAGGAGGAGGAGGAGGAGGAGGAGGAGAAGAAGGAGAAGGAGGAGAAGGAGGAGGGGAGAAGGAAGAGGAAGAA
>OX387259.1:2642255-2644755 GCA_947562095.1 Branchellion lobata
CTTTGAGCTTGCTACTGCCCCCATCATCACCATCTTCTTCCATTTGTTTGGAGTTGGTAGTGTGAGTGATCATGTCCATAAACTCAAAAGGGGTGTAGAGAGGGTCTTTGTGATCATTGCTGCTGCTGTTCTCACTGAACCAGGCTGGTCCGAGGAGCATGGTGGAGTTTGTGTGGTGGTGGTATTGGTAGTGCTATAATGGTGGTTGTGCTGTACTGTGGTGGTGTGATGATACAATAACGTTGTTGTGGTGTTAGGAAGGTGGGGAAGGGTAGTTCGGATGGGAGAAGTGGGTTGAGGTGAAATTATGAGTAATTTCGAAGTCTTTAACGAAGTCGATAACCTTGCTCTTTTGGGAAAAAAGCAATACTTATATATTATTTTCGAGTTTTATTATTTAAAATATTAATGAAATGACGTCCGTGGCATTTCCTTGGAAATTCATTTTCAATTGGGCATGTGCTCTATACATTGATGATTTTGGACCAAAAACATCTTAAACTTTACTTTTGTGTCGTAAATATTAATTTGAAAGTTTGAATTGGAGATCCGATGAGAGGACAATCATCTGGCTTAGTGGGATCACTCGTCGACGTAAAAAAGTAAAAATTTTAAAAATTTCGAAAAAAAATTACAAAAAACTGAGAATTAATAGTATTCAAAAGCGTAACTATTCCTTCTTCCTCATTCAAATTTTCCGTCGAAGCCACAAGCACCCACCAAACAAACACAAAACAATGCTACATAGTTCTTTGGAGCTGGACTTTTAAAGGGTTGAGAAGAATTGCGCGACTTGAAATTTGAAAAATTTTATATTTTTCACATGTAATCACTAGATTTTTTTTATTTGAACAATTTTTTTTTTTTTCAATATTTTTTCAGTTTCGTTCTTTTTCCGTATTTTTTTTTTCAACTTTTTATTTTATTTCCATTAACACTTAACCTTTCAAACCTAGCCAAAATGATAATGATAATGATAATTTTCTATATGGTCAAAGTCACCATAATGATTATGTTTTTTTCATAGTCTTTATTAATTCAAATGCAGACAAACGCGGGGAATGGTACAGAGCATGGGGAACAGTCGAAATAAAATGAGAAAATACGAAAATTAAAAATGATCAACAAGTGAGTGTTTAAGAGCTGTCAAATGTCTGTCACAAGAAATCAAGGGATGTAGAATCAAGTGTTTAACGGGTGCCGAGGTTCACTTTTAATCACAGTTTTCAACTTTTAATTAACCAGATGAACAATTTTGAAAGTTTCAAAAAGATTTGGAAATACAAACGTGGATGTTGTCATAGGTAACGATTAAGTTCCACAGCCACTCATGGTGGAATGATGTGGATTAATGTTGGAGTTTTGAAGGCACGTCGCAATGGTTAACTCAATTCACGAGACCTTGCTATCAAAAAAAGTGTCTTCAAAACAGGCTTGCGTGTTGGGTGGTTGCTTTAATCCGTGCATTTGTATATAGCGTCTACGTCTACGGTTTGAAAGCACTCAGTTTAAAAGTTATTATCAATCAGAGGCTGCTACGAAAAAACTGTAATTGGATTCAAATGATAGAATAAAAGTTGTTAATTTAATTAGTTAAAACTTATTAATTTCATTTTTAATTGAGTCAATTAGCAGAAGTGTTCAATTTACAATGGGTGTGTGATGTTCATGAGTCTACTTTGTAAGGCTTCGAAAACGCCAAACAATAATTGAAAATTTTAATTATTCCTTATGGAATATTAAAATATGACTATTAATAGGGTCATGCTAAAATAATTTAATAGGGTCGTGTTATAATTATTTAATAGGGCCATGTTATAATAGGGTCGTGTTATAATTAATTAATAGGGCCATGTCATAATTGATTAGGTTTCTTCTACATCATCGGCTCAGAACTTCGATCCCACGTTGGTCCATTGTTCCAATTCACTGGCGTCCAAGAAGGGCTCGACTGTCTTCCAGACCTGTGTGAAGAAGAGGAGGAGGAGGAGGATGAGGAGAAGGAGGAGGAGGAGGAAGAAGAGGAGGAGGAGGAAGAGGAGGAGAAGGAGAAGGAGAAGGAGAAGGAGAAGGAGAAGGAGAAGGAGAAGGAGAAGGAGAAGGAGAAGGAGAAGGAGAAGGAGAAGGAGAAGGAGAAGGAGAAGGAGAAGGAGAAGGAGAAGGAGAAGGAGAAGGAGAAGGAGAAGGAGAAGAAGGAGAAGAAGAAGGAGAAGGAGGAGGAGGAGGAGGAGGAGGAGGAGGAGGAGGAGGAGGAGGAGGAGAAGGAGGAGGAGGAGGAGGAGGAGGAGGAGGAGGAGGAGGAGGAGGAGGAGGAGGAGGAGGAGGAAGAGGAGGAGGAGGAGGAGGAGGAGGAGGAAGAGGAGGAGGAGAAGGAGGAAGAGGAAAAGGAAGGAATTCAAGGAGATACAAGTGAGGCACAAAGCGTTAAGAGACCTCTTGGTTCCTGAGCAGACGCGTGGTGGCTTCTATTTCAGGCGCCAAGTAGCGATCCTTGTCCCAA
>OX387259.1:2649755-2652255 GCA_947562095.1 Branchellion lobata
GTATGGTTGGATGAATGGATGCATGGAGGAATGAGTGGATGGATAGTTGAGTAGACAATTGGATGGGAGGTTAGAAAGGTAAGGGTTGAATGAATAATAAAGTGATAAAGAAGAGAAAAAGGAGAAGAGAGGGAAGGAGAAGAAGAAAAAGAGGAAAAAGAAGAAGAAGAAGAAGAAGAAAAAGAAGAAGAAGAAAAAAAAAAGAAGAAGAAAAAATAGAAAAAGAAGGAGAAGAAGAAGAAGAAGAAGAAGAAGAAGAAGAAGAAGAAGAAGAAGAAGAAGAAGAAGAAGAAGAAAAGAAAAGAAAAAAAAGAAAAAAAAGAAAAAGAAGAAAAGGAAGAGGAGAAGAAGAGGAGGAGGAAGAGGAAAATAAGGAGGAAAAAAGAAGAGGCGGACGGGGAGAAAGAGAAGGAAGTGGTGATAATGTTGTGAACCTTCAACTCCCAGCGCAGTCATCAGCTGAGTCCCATTGATTAGTGCTAGTCCCTGTAAAGAGGGTAGTGGTGGTTGTGGTGGTAGTGGTGGTGGTGGTGGTGGTGGTGGTGGTGGTGATGGTGGTGGTGGTGGTGATGGTGGTGGTGGTGGTGGTGATAGTGGTGATAGTGGTGATAGTGGTGGGGGTGGTGTTAGTGGTGTTAAAAAAAGGGGGTGGTAGTGATGAGGGTAGGTAGTTGTGATGGTGGAGAGAGGGGGTGATGGATGAGGGAAGGTGGTGGTGATGGTAAAGAGAGAGAAGTGGTGGTGGTGGGATATGAAAAGAGCACAGAATGAAGGTGAATGCAGTGGTGAAATTGTTGCTGATGCGACAGCACCCACCTCTTTGGCCGTCAGCTTTATTGCCTTTAATCCGTGCTTGGCGAGGACCTGGCCAAAAATAAAACCAGCAATGTTGGAAAAGACCAACAAGTCACTAGATTGAAATTAACTTTGGAAGCTCCGTTCAACAACAATCAGCTCAGCTCTTCAAGCCTTCAATAATAAAGACGCTAAGTTTTGGAGTGGAACCACCACTACCCACGTTACCACGTCAGCGTCAGCATACGCCGTCTCTTCACTCCACATTGTTCCAAGGCCCATCATGCCCAGACTCAGGTGCGAAAGAGGCGCCAAATCACCACTTGCTCCAACCGTCCCCTGCTCCGGCACCAGGGAGAGACAAGAAGCTGAAAGAGGGGTGGAACACACACATACACACACACACACACACACACACACACACACACACACACACACACACACACACACACACACACACACACACACACACACACACACACACACACACACACACACACACACACACACACACACACACACACACACACACACACACACACACACACACACACACACACACACACACACACACACACACACACACACACACACACACACACACACACACACACACACACACACACACACACACACACACACACACACACACACACACACACACACACACACACACACACACACACACACACACACACACACACACACACACACACACACACACACACACACACACACACACACACACACACACACACACACACACACACACACACACACACACACACACACACACACACACACCGTTGTAGGCATCAATGTACTGCTGCAGCAGAAATGGAGAGATGCCACTGAGACCTCTGGCCAACACGTTGATCCTCAACACCAACATCCTCCTCGTTCTCTCCACTGACAACGCCTCCCCCACCCCTGTGCATGGTGCATGCATGAATGGTTGAATTAGTGCATGCATGAATGGTTGAATTGGTGCATGCATGAATGATTGAATTGGTGTATGCATGAATGGTTGAATTGGTGGATTGATGAATGGATGGACGATGTATAAATATTTGAATAGATCGACGCATAGATGAACGAATGGTTTGATGAATTAATATATGGATAGCTGGATCAATGGATGGCTGGATGGATGGATGCATGGATGGATAGATGGATGTATGGATAGATGTACGGATGGATAGATGGATGTATGGATAGATGTATGGATGGAGGGAAAGAAGAATGAGTGACGGAGGCACCTGCAGCTGTAGACAGGATGAGGTTCTCTTGAAGCAGTCTGTGGTGGGAGTCCAATAAGCACCAATCAATGAACCAATTATCATCACACTGCCCCTCAATTGGGGTCTGATGGCCTCCACTACTCGCCTAACCAAACGAACCACTTAAGGGTTTCGAAATAAATAATATTTCAAATAATAATAAATTAAAATATTAATTAATTGAAATAATAATCATTCAAGTGGTTATAATCACCTAATTATCTTCAATAGCTCAATTAAGAACTCACTCCAGTTCGTCTTCTTCAATCACCGTCGACGCGAACCTTCCGAACCCCGTGTTGATGCCGTATGTGACTGTTGTCATGGGACATCCAATGATTAACGTCCTTAATCTTCAGCTTAATCTCACTCATAATTTAAATAATATTTCCAGTGCTAATCTCAATCTTGACTATCAAAAAGTT
>OX387259.1:2662255-2667255 GCA_947562095.1 Branchellion lobata
GTGCTCATTAATTTGAAAAAAAATTAAAAATAATTTCATTACTCCAAAAGTTATACAATCACGTTCCAAAAATTGTTTGCACATGTACCAAGTACAGCACTCTTTAATTGTTCTCCGTTCGTTATTCTAGAATAATAAAAACAGTTTTTGTTACATTCATAAAAACGACTTTGCATTTTGCTACCAAAACGAATCATAAAAAAAACATTAATAAAAATCTTTAATCCGTTTTCGTCTCAATTACGTTTCCTATTTACTTTTAATCTTTATTGTCTTTTCTATGTTTGAGTGATCGTTTCTGTTCAAAAGTTTGTGTGAAAATAAAATTAATGAAATTTTCACCGGTTTTTGTTGTTAAACGAATTTCATCATTTTTCAAATTCAAAAAAGGTACAATTAACATGGAATTTTTTTTTATTGTGCTACCGCAGTCACTGCATTTCAATCCATTCACTAACTTGATACCACCACATCTTATCATGCACCTTATTTATTTTTAAAACTCTATTCAAACAGCATTTTTATGAAGATCCAAAAGCTATTTCAATTTTAAAATCTTGCAACAAAATACTTTATTTAGACCACATAAATCTCTTAAAGTGTACTAAGCGACTATGGGGAGGATAGAGGAAGTGTTGGCGGACGTGACTGGCATCACGTTCAACCTCGAAAAGACACTCGACATGCAACTCGGACTGCAGCCTTTGCCTTTCTCTGGCATGGACAGTAGGTGGTGGTGAAAGATGAGGAAGAAGAGAAGAAGGAGGAGGAACATAAGGAAGATAAGAAAAAGGAGGAGGAAAAGAAAGAAGTGGAAGTGGAGGAGGAGGAAATGGAAATGGGGGAGCTAGAGGAGGAGAAGGAGGAGGGTGGTGTATGTGATAGAGAAGAATGAAAAAATGGAGGTGTAAAATAGGAAAAAGTTTGGTTGGTGGGTGTTAGAGATGGTGCTAGGAATGTGTGGGCTGATGATTATAAAGATAATGAAGAAGAGAATAAAAAACACACTACGCAGAGTCGGGAGCTGCAGTCTGCACGTTCTTCTTGGCCAACACATGTGGCAAAGGCACAAACTGCCCTTACCGTCACATAAAGGGTGACAAGTCCATTGTCTGCAAGCACTGGCTACGAGGGCTGTGCAAGAAGGGTGACGACTGTGAATTCCTCCATGAGTACGACATGGAACGAATGCCCGAGTGCTACTTCTACTCTCGTTTCGGTCCGTGCTGGTGCTGGTGGTTCAAGTGGAGTTTAGCTGGTGGGGGTGATGGTAATGGTGGTGGTGGTGGTGGTAATGGTAATGGTAATGGTAATGGTGGTGGTGGTGGTGGTGATGGTGGTGGTGGTGGTGTTTGAAGAAGTTTTAATTGGTGGTTAGGGGGCTTTGAAGGGTGACCAAATGAAGATTCAACGGGTGTTTGGGGGATTTGGATAAGAGTAGTTTTGAGCAGGTGAAACTAAAGAGCTGAAGCTGACTGGCCATCAAATGAGACACTCATTAATTTTCACTTTTTCATAAATAACTTGCAAATGCGCTACAAGCCTCATTTACTTTTTCTTGCCATTCCTGAGCTCCATCTTTTCACTACTTCCTTTTTTTCATCATCATCCCCCTCATCATCATCATCATCATCATCATCATCATCATCATCATCATCATCATTATCATCATCTTCCTCATCTTTTTCTCCTTCCTAATTACCCTCATCATCTTCTTTCTCACCTTCCAGGCGAGTGTGGCAACAAGGATTGTCCTTTTCTGCACATTGACCCCGAAATGAAAATCAAGGCGTGTCCCTGGTACGACCGAGGATTCTGTAGACACGGTGGGCTGAGGGGATAGGAGGATGGAGGATTGGATGAGGGGATGGGAGGATGGAGGTTGGGATGAGTGGATGGATGGAGGATTGGATGAGGGATGGAAGGATGGAGGATTGGATGAGGGGATGGGAGGGTGGAGGATTGGATGAGGGGATGGGAGGATGGAGGATTGGATGAGTGAATGGATGGAGGATTGGATGAGTGGATAGATGAAGAATCGGATGAGTGGATGGATGGAGGATTGGATGAGTGGATGGATAGAGGATTGGATGAGTGGATGGATGGAGGATTGGATGAGTGGATGGATGAAAGATTGGATTAGTGGATGGATGGAGGATTGGATGAGTGGATGGATAGAGGATTGGATGAGTGGATGGATAAAGGATTGGATGAGTGGATGAATGGATGATTGGATGAGTGGATGGATGGATGATTGGATGAGTGGATGGATGGATGATTGGATGAGTGAATGGATGGATGGATGGAGGATTGGATGAGTGAATGGATGGATGGATGGATGGATGATTGGATGAGTGGATGGATGGATGATTGGATGAGTGAATGGATGGATGGATGGAGGATTGGATGAGTGGATGGATGGATGGATGGATGGATGGATGATTGGATGAGTGGATGGATGGATGATTGGATGAGTGAATGGATGGATGGATGGAGGATTGGATGAGTGGATGGATGGATGGACTGAATAGACGAACTCTCTCTTGCCACACAGGCAACATCTGCAAGAACAAGCACGTGCGGAGGGTGATGTGCATCAACTACCTCAATGGCTTCTGTCTCGACGGGCCTTCTTGTCCCTATGTCCAGTCTGCCCTTCATGCATATTGATGAATGCTAATAATAGCTCTGAAGTACTATTTATAACTCTGTGAATAACTATTGTTAGCAGAGAAAGAACTATAAATAGCTTTATGAACAACCTTAATATTGCTGGAAGTAATTAAAGATGGATAACCTTTCGTCAATAACTGGAAATAGTTTCACAAACAAACAAAAACCACAGCAGCCACCACCACACAACCATCAACACCACCACCACCACACAACCATCAACACCACCACCACACAACCACTACCAGCACCACCACCACACAACCATCAACACCACCACCACACAACCACTACCAGCACCACCACTACACAACCATCAACACCACCACCACTAAACAACCACTACCAGCACCACCACCACTACACAACCACTACCACCACCACAGTCCTCGCTTCGAGTTGCCGATCAGCGACTCCTCCTCCAGCAACCCTCGCAAGACCCCCCTTACGTGCCACAACTGTGGTGAGGTGGGCCACAAGGCCATTGTGTGTCCCCACCTTTTCAACACCCGCTCCGGCCACCCCACCGAACAAAGACCGCGTTCCGAACTGAGGCCACTCGACCAAGTCACGTGCTTTAAGGTGGCAGGGAGAGAGAGAGTTGAGCTGGGTGATGGCTCGTAGTAGAATGGGAGAGTTAGGTGGGGGGGGGGGGAAGGGGGGGTTTAGGAGATTTAAGATGGTGAGGGGGGGAGGTGGTTTATTGGGAGATTTGAGATGGGGGGAGAGGGGATTTGTGAGCGTTGTGATTGGAGACGTTTGGCGGCTGAAGGGCTTAGTGTTTGCTTGGATGTTGTTGTGTTTGCTTGGATTTTGTTGTGTTTGCTTGGATTTTTTTCTAGGGGTGTGAAATTGAGTTAAATGAAATTATCAGTAACAAAAACAACACCCACCACTACTACTAACCAAAATACTGGTTATGACCGGCATCACCACCATCACCATCGTCATCACCACCATCACCATCGTCATCACCACCATCACCATCGTCATCACCACCATCATCATCACCATCATCATCATCATCATCGTCATCATCGCCACCATTGAACCAACCATGCCAGTGTGGAGAGAAGGGACATTACGCCAACAAGTGTCCAAGCGGTTACCATGGCAACTACAGAAAACCACTGGCTCCCAAACAACAACAACAATTTAACCAGCCACAACAACAACAACAATTTAATCAACAACCACAACAACTCAACCAACCACAACAACAACAATTCAATCGACCTCAACAAAATTATAGCACCCAACAGCAACAACAACCACAACAACAACAACAACAACAATTGAACAACAAGCAACAGACAAACAAAGACTGTTTCTACAACAAACCCTGACTCTGTCGAATTTATAGATACCACATCCAAACATCAAATTGTGCATTTAAGGAATTCACCATGCCTACTATCATCGCTAGCATTGTCTCTTTAAAGTTATTATCATCATTATTATTATTATTATTATTATTATTATTATTATTATTATTATATTTCTTATTTTTATTTCCTCGCAAGACTGAAGCCTTTAGGCAACACCTCTGATACCTGTAGGGTTCTATGTAAGTTGAATTTACTATGCCAACGATGATTCCCATTATTACCACGGTTACTACGTATTTTTTATTATTATTACTATTACTATTATTAGTTACTTTTATGATTAGTATTGTAACAAAATTTAAGAATTCCTTATAAAAAAATAAACGCGGAAACGGCCAAGACATCCGTGAAGCAACCATCGATCAGTCCAAATCGCCTTGCCTTCCCTTCTCTCCACCCTCCCTTTTCTCCACCCCCCCCCTCCCCCTTCTCTCCACCCTCCCCATCCTTCCTCCCTTCTCTCCACCCTCCCCATCCTTCCTCCCTTCTCTCCACCCTCCCCATCCTTCCTCCCCTTCTCTCCACCCTCCCCATCCTTCCTCCCTTCTCTCCACCCTCCCCATCCTTCCTCCCTTTCTCTCCACCCTCCCCATCCTTCCCCCCTTCTCTCCACCCTCCCCATCCTTCCTCCCTTCTCTCCACCCTCCCCATCCTTCCTCCCTTTCTCTCCACCCTCCCCATCCTTCCTCCCTTCTCTCCACCCTCCCCATCCTTCCTCCCTTTCTCTCCACCCTCCCCATCCTTCCCCCCCTTCTCTCCACCCTCCCCATCCTTCCTCCCTTCTCTCCACCCTCCCCATCCTTCCTCCCCTTCTCTCCACCCTCCCCATCCTTCCTCCCTTCTCTCCACCCTCCCCATCCTTCCTCCCCTTCTCTCCACCCTCCCCATCCTTCCTCCCCTTCTCTCCACCTTTTTTTTTCCACCCTTCTCTTCATCCTT
>OX387259.1:2674755-2707255 GCA_947562095.1 Branchellion lobata
GTAGTAGTAGTAGTAGTAGTAGTAGTAGTAGTAGTAGTAGTAGTAGTAGCAGTAGCAGTAGTAGTAGTAGCAGTAGTAATAGTAGTAGTAGTAGTAGTAGTAGTAGTAGCAGTAGTAGTAGTAGTAGTAGTAGTAGTAGTAGTAGTAGTAGTAGCAGTAGCAGTAGTAGTAGTAGCAGTAGTAGTAGTAGTAGTAGTAGTAGTAGCAGTAGTAGAACAAAGCAAAGATCACAAAATTGCCACCTTCTGTTCTTTGTTTGTTTGTTGTTTTCACTGTTGTCTGCCTCCATGTAACTTAGAGTCCTTTGTAAGAAGAGAGGCTGTTTGGTGTTGGAACATTTCACTAGTGAGTCATTGATCATAATAATAACAAAATATATATAAAAATAAAAATAATAATAAAATGTACATATAAACAATATAACACATATAAACAATAACAATGGGATAAATACACATAATAACAATATAATAAATATAAACAATAATAAAAGAATGAATATACATAAAAATATCAGAATAAATATAGAATGAAACAATAATATTAGCTTCTCAGTTGCTTTTACAATTGATTATAATCAAAATTGATGCTGATTGTTCAGGAGTGTGTGGTGGGTCTTACAGAGGTTTTGTGTCTGAACATCAGATATCTGTAAATCTGGGTTGGTTCTGGTGGTGGGGTGTGGTGGTGTGGTGTGTGGTGGTGTGTTGTGGTGCAGTGTGGTGGTGTGGTGTATAGCATGGTGTAGAGTGTTGTGGTATGGTAGTGTGGCATGGTGGTGTGGCATGGTGGTGTGGCATTGTGTGGTGTTTTTTAGTGTGGTGGTGGCTGAGATTTGGTAGTTTGGTATGGCTTGTTATGGTGATGATTTAGTAGTGTGATGGTGAAAGTTGTTACTAAGGTGAGATGCAGGTTGTTGTGATGGTGGTGATGTTTAAGTGTTTATGGTTGATATTAAGTGAGATTATTCAAAAAGTTAAATATTAGCAATTTTCCGAAAACAATTTTTTTTCATTAGTATTTTATTTTAAAAAATAAATTTTCAGTCTAAAAAATAATTAAATTATTATTATTTACTATAGTTATTTAATATTGATTACTTTCAAAAGATCGCAGAAAAAACTCTTGATCGTTGGTGAATTCTGATGAAATTCCATCATCGGAATCATCCATCCTGATTATGATCCTGTTAATAATAAGAATAATAATGTCCATAAAAATCATAATTTCACAATGGCAAACAAATGCTATTATTTCTATAATGAGATTACACAAGAATTGAATGAGAAGAGTAGAAGTAGTTATTCCAAGGTTTTCGTAAAACACAATTTTTTGCTTATTTGAAGAATTGTTATCTCAAAAAATTATGAATCAACAACTTTCAATATGAATGAAATATATTTTTGAAAGTATAACCTTTAATTGCACACAAATAATAAGATAATTATGTTTTTTTAACCAAACTTTAGGCGGACTCGCTGGTTCAAAATACTATTACGACGGGAAAGCTAGACACGAATAGGAGTGTAGAGCTAGTAATTTGTCGTACTACATTGCACTTCATTCAAAGTTTCTGTATAAATTGAAAACGATCATTAATTTTGCAAACAATTGAAATGGAACCGGCGTTTCGACGTGTTGAGCTCTCTTCAGCAGTAACTACCTTATCGTCTAACCAAAAAAATGGTAGAGCGCTGATTTACAGAATTCGGGAACGCTTTGCCTTGTTTTAAAAACAAGTTTTTAAAGATTTTTTTTAAAAAGGAGATTAGTTACAAAGATAAGATTGGTTGAAAGAGAGTTTCATAAGAATATGAAAGTGCAGATTTAGCCCTTGATTATATAATCTCTTCTTCTTTCACTAAACCATCCATCTTAGCCAAATTGGTTACCTCTTTAGACCATTCAACAGTTTTCAATGATTTTTTTCTTGAGAGTCTTGATGCCATTCTCCACACAAAGACTTCCTCTTTTTGCCTTTCTTCTTCTAAGGCTCCTTGTTTTGATAGCCAATGCTTTGCGGCCAAAAGGGCTGTTCGGAAGCTTGAATGACTCTACCGGGCAGATCGTTCTACAGCCTCATAGAACAAATGGCAGAAAGAGTTATCATCCTGTAGAAGTTTTTTTCACTCTGAGCATTCGTATTTTTCACAGTACTGAAACCTCACTTTTAAAAATATATAATGATTCTTTAATTTCCTGTGACAAGGTTGATATCTCCCTTTTTTTTGCTTGGATTTTTTTCTGCTTTCGACACTGTCGACCACTCCTTACTAATTCAGCAACTTGAAACCTCTTTTGGAATGTCTGGCTCTTGTCTTAAATAGATTTTCTCTTACCTCTCCAAAAAGAGTATTGTATTTCCTATAAACAACTCTCATTCTACTCCTTTCTCTTTCCCATTTGGTGTTTTTCAGAGTTCTGTTCTTGGTCCTCTTCTTTTACTTCTTTATGCTTTTGAAATCCTGAGAATTATTTCATAGTTTTCTCTTCAAAGTCAACTTTATGCTGACGATTCCTACATCTTTACTTCATTTCCTAAATATGAATTATCTTCTATTATCTCTAGAATTTCTTCTTGCATGGTAAAATAATTTCTTGGAGTGATTCTATGTTCCTCAAACTCAATCCCTCGAAATTTGATCTTATATATTTTAACAAGTCTTCTTGCCTTATTGAATCTATTCCCTCAATTAATATTTCATCAAACCTTTCACTCGCCCCTCCCTCCACCATTCATAGTTTAGGTTACACCTTTGACTCTTCACTTTCTCTCATACCACAAATAAAATCTGTAGCTAAATGATTTTTTTACATATTTGCCGTATCAAGCAACTGAAATTTTTCCTAGACAATCCAACCCTCAAACTACTATTTTCTTCGCTTATTTTGTCCCTGTTTTGACCATTGTAACTCTTTATACTATGGATTCCCAGAGACCACGCTACACCCTCTCATCAAAGCTCTTAATAGCGCTGCCCGCTTAGTTTCTGGCACTCATAAATTCTCTTGTCTAACTTCTACCCTTATCTCTTTACACTGGTTGCCTCTTAAAAAGAAATCAGTTTTCAAAATCTGCACTCTCATTTTTTAAATAAAAAAGAATCACTCACCTACTTACTTAGCTGACCTTTTTAAGTTGCCTTTTCGTAAGGGACTGAGATCTACTTATTCTCATTTTTCAAGATACCTTCTAATAGTACTTATGCTTAATCTGCACTTTCCTACTGTGGGCCCCTTCTATGGAACTCTCTTTCCCCAAATCTCACCTCTATTACTTCTCTACTTTCATTTTGTAAAACCCTTAAAACTTTGTTTTTTAAACAGTTTGTAGCAGAGCGCTCTTGAACAGTGTGGAATCAGCGCTATATAAATGATTAGATTAGATTAGCATAGGTATGGCTAGATGGTACCCTTGAAAGAAATGAGAATGACTAGAAGATCTCAGTTTCAATCACCAATCATTCATAATGTCTGTCTGACTGCTCTAACACACGGCCTAGTGAGAACGGCTGCAGATTTAGGGTTCAATTGAGCGACTAAACTCAGGTCTGAGTTTTAAAAGCAGCAACTTAAGTGAAGAACAGACGTCACGCAAGAATACCTTACTTTTCTAGCAACTAAGCAGAGTAAAACCATTGTGAGGGGAATGATGAACAGAGGGTGCACAGTGCTCGCGTTTGACCAGATGGTTTAATATGTTTATTGAGAAAACTCCGGACAATAACAACGTCTGCGCGTCCAATGAGTGCCTCCAACCACGAAGCACCAATGTTTCAGCCTCCAAACCTTCCCCTTGGTGACCTTTTGTATATTATTGCTTTCTACTTTTAATGAAAAATAATTTTGAATAGTTAATTGAGATAAATAGGAAAGTCCTCGAAAAAATAAAATTTTAATCTGATTTATTTATTGAAAAAATCAAAAAATACTTTTTCCATCTTAATTTCGAATATTCACAAAGACCAAATTAAAAGAAAATAAGGAGTAAGAATTTTCCTATTATGTCTAAGGCTGGTGAATGGTTGGAAGAGGTGGTGGTGGTGGTGGAAGTGTGTGTTGTGGTGCTACCTTAAGATTACGGAGATGGCGTGAATGAAGCCGAGGATAGATGAATGAATGACAGAAAAAGATAAAAAGGTTAAAAATGAAATAGAAAAGTCCTGCAAATTAATTAAACCGATTAAATAGTTAATTAAACTATTAATAGACTAATTAATTGGCTTATAAATAGGTTAATTGGTTACAGAGACGAGGAGGGCAAACGATCTGTACACATTGAACTATAAAAGGCTTCCTACGAAGTATTTACAATACACGGAAGAAAGGGTGAATCACAGAGGGCGCTCAGAACATGGGAGGTGGTTGTGGCGGGAAAGATGGCGAATATCGATTAGTGTTCTGGCTTTTAAAATTTTTCACGTTTCCGCCGTTTTGGTCGTGTGGATGTCTGCGCTTCCTGTTGCCGACGTTGGCGTCGACAGGCAAACGCGCTGATTGGTTGGGATTGACGTAAAGACCGCCCTTGTCCTTACTCAGCTTCAACTTGATTGGTTCCTTGGAAACGGCGGGTTGTGAGGAAGAGGAAGAAGAGGAGGACGAAGAGGAGGAAGAGAGTTGTTTGTCATTGGACACCACATAGTTGGGGAGATCTTTGAGTTTGAGTTTAAGATCGGAAGAGGAGTCGGTGGGTGTTGGAGTGAGGGTGGTGGCCACATTGGGCAGTTTTAACTTGATGGGCGGAAGGGAGGTATTGAGTCCTTCGGGGTAGGGCTCAGAGGTTGGAGGCAGTGGGGGTGAGAGGTGCTCTTGCTTGCGAGACGAACGGCCTTGCTCTTTGTGGTGCTTGTGGTGGTGCCGTTTCTTCTCCTTGTGGTGTTTCCTCGAATGATGGTGGTGGTGGTGGTGAGAGTGGTGTCGCTCAGAGTCGCCGTGTGTGCTGGCGTGCTGGGAATCCACAGGGCCACCACCACTGCTGCTGCTGCTGTGGTGATGATGGTGGTTCTTTGGATCGGGTGGGTGGGAGCTGATGGGCTTGGTGATGTCGGTGACGTTGTTGAGGTTCTTGTTGTCGACGTCGTTTGTCCTTGAGGTCGACAGTTTGGCGTTGGCAACATTTCCCACATTGGCAAGACTGCTTCCATTGCTGCCCATCTTTGTAGCACTGCTACTGCTGTGGTAAGGCGCCTTATCAGCTGTTCTATTAATAGCAGCAGCAGCAGCAGCAGCAGCAGTGGCGGTAGCAGAGGCGGCGGTGTTTGTGGTGGCTGAATCAAGAGATCTTCGTTGGTGGTTCTTGGCTGTTTCGGCTTGCAGTAAGGAGGAAAGTTGCTTGTGTTTTTTAACGTTGGCCTCTGGTGTTTTGAAAAGGGTG
This sequence comes from Branchellion lobata, assembly GCA_947562095.1. Classification (NCBI taxonomy): domain Eukaryota; kingdom Metazoa; phylum Annelida; class Clitellata; order Hirudinida; family Piscicolidae; genus Branchellion; species Branchellion lobata. Next base: position 2,680,130 of record OX387259.1, read on the forward strand.
TTCATGGAGGGGTGGTTTGAAGGAGAAAATGATGATAGGGGATGATGGCTGGAATGGTGGGTGGATGAGGGATGGGTAAGAGAGTGATGGGTGGAAGGATGGTGGGTGGAGATAGTGGTGACGTTGGTGGTGGCGGTGAAAGACTGGACGGCGGTGGCGGTCGGGAGGGGGGTGGGGATGGGGAGTTGGATAGGTAGTGAAGGAAGGTTGGGAAGGGGTGGATGGGTGGTTTTGAGAAGATTGGGTTGAGTGTTTTGGATGCTTGAAGGAGGTGCTTTTGTAGGCGGTTGTTTGGATTGTTGTTGTTGCTGATGTTGTTGTTGAGGTTGTTGTGATAAAATCATATTTTGTCGTTGTTTTTCTTTGAGAATTTGTAATTGTTGCTGAGAAAGTTGTTTGCTAGGCTGTCTTTGAGACTGTTGTGATTGTTGTTGCTGTGGTTGTTGTAAAAGAGATGCTGGTTGTTGAGGTTGCTGTTTGGATAACTGTTGTTTGAGATGTTGCTGTTTTTGTTGTTGTTTCAGAATTTCTTTTTGTTGTTGGTGTTGTTTTTGCTTTAGGTAGTGTTCTTTCTGTTGTTGGAGTTTGAGTTGTTGTTGTTGTTTCAACTGGTGTTGTTCCTTTTGTTGTTGTCTCAACTGTGGCTCTTTTTGTTGTTGTTGTTCTTTTTGTTGTTGTTGATTTTTTTGCTCTTGTAGTTGATTGTGTTGTTGTTGCTGTTGTTTAAGTTGTTGTTGAATTTTAAGTTGTTGTTCTTTTTGATGTTGTTGTTGTTTGATTTTTTGTTGTTCTTGTTGTTGCTGCTTCAGTTTTTCTTGCTGTTGTTGTTGCTGCAACAACTTCCTCTCTTTGTATTCCTTCATGTTGATTGGCTTGGTGGTTTTGTTGACGGTCGGAGTGATGGTGGTTGCTGTGGACGATGAGGTAGTAACAGTGGAAGTAGTTGTAGTAGTGGTAGTCGTGGTAGTTGTTGCTGCGTTGGTGGCAATTGTGTTGTTGTTGTCAGCAGTGTTGTTCTTGGTCGTTGCAGTGGCTAAGGTGTGGGCAGATGACTTGGCAAGAGCTGCTGAGACCCCATTCAGCTGCATGGACTGTCGACCAGGGTGGTTGCTGTTGTGGGCGTGGTTGGGAGGCGGTAGAGTACGGTTGACAGACGTGGATGATGACGACTTTTGTTGGTGAGATGGGTGTGAAGAGTAGGTAGAAGAAGGGTGGGTGTTTTTGGAGTGGGCAGCCTTGGATGGGTGGTTGGAGGAGGGAGTGGTGGACGACAGAAGGGAGTTGGAGGCCTTCACAGTGATGCCCTTGCGCTTCAAGAGGTTCTTTGGGTACTTCTCGATCGCCGCCGCTAACTCATTGGAGAGGGCTGTGGTGTGATGATAGTGTGACATAGTTTGGTGCAGTGTGGTGTGATGAAAGTGTGACATAGTTTGGTGCAGTGTGGTGTGATGAAAGTGTGACATAGTTTGGTGCAGTGTGGTGTGATGAAAGTGTGACATAGTTTGGTGCAGTGTGGTGTGATGAAAGTGTGACATAGTTTGGTGCAGTGTGGTGTGATGAAAGTGTGACATAGTTTGGTGCAGTGTGATGTGATGAAAGTGTGACATAGTTTGGTGCAGTGTGGTGTGATGAAAGTGTGACATAGTTTGGTGCAGTGTAATGGTGATAAAAGGATGATTCAAATTGTTCCTCTTCCATCTATTTAATTTACTCTTTTAATCCTTCAATCCATCTATCCATTCACCCATCCAGCTGTTGATACATCCATCATTCCATCCATCCATCCATCCACTTACCCTCCAGCTTCTCAAGAGACATAGTTGGCTCGACATAATAAAACCACGCTTTTCCTTCTGAAGACTTTGGAATCTGTGATTGTTTGTGTACACGTGTGTACATATTCATGTATGTGTGTGTATGTATGTGTATGCATATATGTATATATGTGCGAATCAAAACCTCAAAAAACCCCTCCCCACGTACCTCGAAGCCACCCCAGCGCCGAGCGATGTTTATGCAGACGCAGGCGATGACGGTGGGGGGGAAGCGCAAACACATGGTGGTCACCACTAGCACCGTTGAGGCAAACACGTACGAGGAGTGCGAGATCTCCTTGGAAGCTGTGTGGTGAAGAAGAAGAGGAGGAGAGGGAGAAGGAGGAAGAGGAGAAGGAGGAGGAGGAGGAGGAGGAGGAGAAGGAGGAAGAGAAGAAAAAGAAAAAAGAGGAAGAGGAGAAGAAAAAAATGATGAGAAAAACTTCGAAAAGGGTGGAAAAAAGATTTGGAAGTGCTTGGACTAGTACTGTAAGAGCAAAAGAACAAATGGAGTCATATTCATCCAACAAACCATCCTCACATCTAGGTTCCCAATCCACCTCCATCCCCACCACAACACGCTACACCACACACCTACCTTTGAGCATAGCACAGGCGGTGACGATCTGCGAGTGGGGGTGATCTACGGTGGTCTGAAGACCTATGGAACATTCCATCATACACGTCACACACGCCTCAACTGCCATACACCAGCATCAGCACCAGCAGTGTCTCTTGCACACAAGGATTCAACACCCATTCACACATGGTGGTGCAGTGATGGTGTAGTGATGGTGCAGTGGTGGTGACGAAAGGTGACAGAAGGGTGAAAGACAAAAAAGAGAGTGTGAAAAAAGGATAGTACAAAAGTGGAAGAAAGGGTGGTGGTTCACCATGGTGGTGGTGGTGGTAATGGCCTTCAAATAGAGGCTGTAGCAGTCGAATGGTGAGGGTGGTGGTTGTAAGAGGTTGAGGTTGTTGATGGGTAGCAGTTGAAGAGGGGAAAGAGATGGGAGATGATGGAGGGAGTAAAATGGAACAAAAGATAAAACAGAAAAGAATTGTGGTGACAGGAAGATAGAGTGGAGGAATGAAAACAAAATGGATGAAAGAAGAAAAGTGCAGAGCTGAAGGGTAAGAAGAGAGGACCAGAAGAGCTTATACAAAACAACAGGGAAGTTAGAAGAAGAAATGACGGAAAAAATTAAGAAAGAGTGGATGAAAGGAACGGATGGGATGACAGCAGTGGAGAAGACAGAAGGAATGATGGGAAGGGGGGGGGGGTGGAGCAGAGGCATGAAAATGAGTACAAAATTCATTTGTACCAAGAACTTGAAGGAGGATCTCTTCATCAAATGCTATCTCTTCTATCAGGTCCCGTACCTCCTTGTGGTGGTGACAACAACGGTGGTGGTGACTATATTAACAAGGATAATACTAACAACAACAACAACAACAACACCCACTTGTTCAGAGCTGGGATTGGAGTGGCTGGAGTCAGGGTGTCGTTGTTTGGCATTGTAGTTGTTGAGCACCTTGGCAACATACTCCAACTTCCTAGGCTGGTCCTCCACCTTGGCCGCCAGGAAGAGACATGCTGCCGACATGGTCTGCAACACGGAGGTTGTAAAACAATTAAAAAAAAAGAGGAAAAGATAAAAGAAGCAAAGGGTAAGAAAGAGGAGCGAGAGAAGGAAAAAAAGGAGTAAAAAAGTAAAAAGCTGATAAATTTATTATTATTATGAAATTATTACACAACTCTGGGGCTCACATTGTAAGTGAACTTTTGGAAGGAGCACTTCATGTAGAAACGGTGCATGTACACGATGCCCGTGTTGATGCTCAACTGGTTGCTGGAGGGTGGTGTAGGTGTGGTCAAAGAAGAAGAGATGGTGATAGAAAGTGGTTGAAAAATAATATGGCTGGTGGTCGAGGAATGTGCAGTGGTTGGAAATGAGTCAATGGTAAGTGGCAAAAAAGTATCTAATAAGAAACTGTTAATATGATTTTGAAAATTGAAGTGGTAGAAAAATCCGAAAAAAATGAACTTTCAAGTAACGAAAAAATTTGCTCAGAGTTGAAGATACGGAATCATTATTACTATTATCACATTCTGATGCTCAAGTTAATGATAGTTTAACAAGTTTGGCAACCTATTTAGTATGTCGAAATAGTTGTCCAAAATATTTTTTGAAAAATTGTAAAAAAGAGTGATGAATTGTAGAAAAGGTTTTGGGTGATGAAACACTTAGAAACGTACAGATTTCCACAAAAACAACATAAGAGAAATTTTGTTTGAACGTCAGCATCCCCACGCGATAATTTTTCATATTTTTTCAATTATCAATAAATGAAACGGCCAGCACAGTGAGTTAGTCATAATGGCGTTGTGTAAATGACGTGTGGCTATCTTCAAGGGCATGAATATTCTGCCAATACAATCATGATATTTTTGATGAATTTGACATGAACCATGAGATTTGGGTGGCTTAGACGTTAAAGCTACATAGGAGTGTGGGATTCTAGCAATCACTCACATTGACAACTTATCGCCTATCTCTTGAATCAGACAAGCCGCGTTTACTCGATTCGCCATTTCTTCATCTTTCGACATTCCAGCCAATCGACTGGGACTCCTCTTTAGTTCTTCGTCGGTAAACAACCATCTATAGGCCATTGAAAATAATAATCGACAAAATGTCGACAAAGATCCTAAATATTCGAGATAAATATGACTAAAAATTCAAAACATTAGTTTTTTCCAATCAGATAAAAAATGTACATTTGAAACTCCAAAAGAAACTTTTAATTATTATAAAAAAATTGAAAAAAGACAAGTATTGACGATCCAAATCAAACGATAAGCTTCCAACAATGTAAAAACTGTAGCAAATGAAAACATTTTATGAATTAACAAGGTCCATGACATTTTTCAATATCCAACCATTGAAAAAATTAGTTTAAAAAAAAGAATTTTCAAATTAATTTTATCTCAGATAAAAGCTCGAGTGCTGTGGCATTAAGGCTCAGTTTCTTGCCTTAGTGCTTTATAAATTGAATTTTTTATTATTTTTAGCTAAGGAACATTATATAACCGAAACTATAAAAAAATCTTTTATAAATAAAGTAATTTGAGTGAAATTAATTCTACCCAGAAAAATACCAAATTGCTTACAAAAATTTACTTCTTCACTGAGTTATAAAAAATAATAGAAATGTCACAAATTCATACTACCGCAGTTCTCACCATACCAACACAATCAGTCATAACCCAAACTTCTCCGTGTCTCCGACGTGGATGCATTTTATATTACACCCCATAAAATATGCCATAACACACCCATCTTCACTCCATTACACACCCATCATGCACTCTATCATGCACCCTATCATGCACCCCATCATGCATCCCACCATGCATCCTACCATGCATCCCACCATGCACCCCACCATGCATCCACCATGCAGCTATCATCCATTCTACTATGCACCCATCAGTGATGTAAAAAAGGGAGCAAATTGGACTTAAGACGCTTCTCTGAGAAACTCTACTGGTTACAAGGAAGTCATCTGTTAAGGCATTGTTTATGATAACAATAGATCATCTATTGGTTCTAAATTTCGAATCCATTTTATAATCATAAATTGGAATGTGGATCTAGCTGACATTCAGCTAGGATGAAACTTTCAACTTCTTTTTATTTGCTGATGACGCAGAACCTTTTATTTATTATTTCATTTTATTTTTGATTTACTTGTTTAAATTTTGTCATTCTTATTTTTTATTTTCTACTATTTTTTCATTAATATATATTTTGAACACAGAAACGTTGTCTTTGGAACTTTTACTTAATGGAATAAATTTATAAATTCAATGAAGCACTTTGCGCTGGATGTTCTTTGTTTATCTATGTTTGGTAAATAATTTCAAAAATTCAAAACTTTTGTCGCGGCTTTGTGTCGATGCTTCAATCTAGTGCTGTTGTTAATTAACCAATATTTTATTTTTAATTTGTTGAATATAAAAAATGGCAGAAGGGAGTGATTCAATATCCTCCCACAATGACGATAGGTTTGCATTTGGATTTTCTCTTTAGTGGCGGATTTCAAAGGATTATGTATTTTTCAATAATTTTCTAAACAGTTTCAAACAGACTATTTATGTAACAAATTATTCAAAAAAGGATCGATAAATGTTTCAAATTTCATTTCCCTCAGGATGGATAGCAATGAGATGCCATCGAGACTCGATGACACAGGTTGGCAAAAATATTAACTCCAACAAACACCTACACGAAAGGCTTTCTAATGTTCAAAAATAGTTTATGAACCGTCTAAGAATGCATGGTATATTTCACTAAAACTCTCAACGTCAGATCTGAGTGCGCAGCTCTCTCCCGTGAGAGTGAGGACAATGAAGGAGTATGATCAAGTAATGGCCATCATAGTTTTTACTCAAATTAATCTCCAGTACAAGTACTAACAATACTTTCCGTGTTTGACGGAATTATCCGAAAGGATTGTTAGCCTCGGCACAATTACATGAGATAATGCAACTATTCAATGAAGTATAACGAAAAAACCCATCCCTACAGGAAATAGCAGCCTTGCAAAAAGAAAACTTCAACTTGAAGTTGCGCATCTACTTTCTGGAAGAAAATGCCAAAGTGTTTCACCATGGTGAAAATGAAAACCTCTATAAAGTGGTGGGTGGGGGTGGGGGAAGAGAGAATGGTGGGGATGGATAGGTGAGAAGAATGGTTGTTAGTAGTGGTGGCAAAGAGACAAGAAGAATGATAATGATGATCATTATATAACAAAGAACTATAATAAAATATGAACAAAATAATAGAACAAAAGTGTCACCCATCTGGCTACCACACCACCTATCCCTTCAACCATTTCTTCAACCATTTCTACCCCACACCACCCATTCTTTAAACCATCTTTATCCCACCACCCTTCCATCCATCATGCCTCCACCTACCACCCCTCCATCCATCATCCCTCCACCCACCAATCTTCCATCCATCATCCTTCCACCCACCACCCTTCTATCCATCATTTCTCCACCCACCACCCATCTAGCCATTATCTCTCCACCCACCACCCCTCTAGCCATCATCCTTCCACCCACCACCCCTCTATCCATCATCTCTCCACCCACCACCCCTCTAGCCATCATCTCTCCACCCACCACCCCTCTAGCCATCATCCTTCCACCCACCACCCTTCTATCCATCATTTCTCCACCCACCACCCATCTAGCCATTATCTCTCCACCCACCACCCCTCTAGCCATCATCCTTCCACCCACCACCCCTCTATCCATCATCTCTCCACCCACCACCCCTCTAGCCATCATCTCTCCACCCACCACCCCTCTAGCCATCATCCTTCCACCCACCACCCCTCTAGCCATCATCCTTCCACCCACCACCCCTCTAGCCATCATCCCTCCACCCACCACCCTTCTAGCCATCATCTCTCCACCCACCACCCTTCTATCCATCATCCCTCCACCCACCACCCCTCTATCCATCATCTCTCCACCCACCACCCCTCTAGCCATCATCTCTCCACCCACCACCCCTCTAGCCATCATCCTTCCACCCACCACCCCTCTAGCCATCATCCTTCCACCCACCACCCCTCTAGCCATCATCCCTCCACCCACCACCCCTCTAGCCATCATCTCTCCACCCACCACCCCTCTAGCCATCATTCCTCCACCCACCACCCTTCTATCCATCATCTCTCCACCCACCACCCCTCTAGCCATCATCCCTCCACCCACCACCCTTCTATCCATCATCTCTCCACCCACCACCCCTCTAGCCATCATTCCTTCACCCACCACCCTTCTATCCATCATCTCTCCACCCACCACCCCTCTAGCCATCATCCCTCCACCCACCACCCTTCTATCCATCATCTCTCCACCCACCACCCCTCTAGCCATCATTCCTCCACCCACCACCCTTCTATCCATCATCTCTCCACCCACCACCCCTCTAGCCATCATCCTTCCACCCACCACCCCTCTAGCCATCATCCCTCCACCCACCACCCCTCTAGCCATCATCTCTCCACCCACCACCCCTCTAGCCATCATTCCTCCACCCACCACCCTTCTATCCATCATCTCTCCACCCACCACCCCTCTAGCCATCATCCTTCCACCCACCACCCCTCTATCCATCATCTCTCCACCCACCACCCCTCTAGCCATCATCCCTCCACCCACCACCCTTCTATCCATCATCCCTCCACCCACCACCCTCTAGCACAATTCTGCCCACCATCGCAGAACATCAGCTTGAAGGTGGAGTTAGAAAGCCTCAAGAACGACCTCAATGAGAAGCAAAACCTTCTCAAGAAGGCTCAGTTTGTGGTGGTGAGGAAGAGGAAGAGGAGGAGGAGGAGGAGGAGGAGGAGGAGGAGGAGGAGGAGGAGGAGGAGGAGGAGGAGGAGGAGGAGGAGGAGGAGGAGGAGGAGGAGGAGGAGGAGGAGGAGGAGGAGGAGGAGGAGGAGGAGGAGGAGGAGGAGGAGGAGGAGGAGGAAGAGGAAGAGGAAGAGGGATTTTATTTCATATTAATTTTTATCCACTTTTTTTTCTTCTCTTCACCCTTACTTCATAACTTTTCTATTTCGTTTTTCAACCATAATTCTTCCATTATTTCTCCATCTTTCTACTAATTTCTCATTCATTCTTCCACTAATTCTTCTTTCATTTTTTCACCAATTCTTCATTCATTCACCTATCACCAGTTCTGCCATGGAAATTATCACAGCCAATCACAAAGAAGAACTCAAGTTGGCTGAAGTGAAAAGTGAATCGAAGTTTGCAACAGAGATGGGCGTCTTGAGGAGTGAGGCGGATCTCCTCAAGGATTTCCTTGACAACAAAGACAAGGTGGGGGTGGTGGTGATGATGATGATGATGATGATGATGATGCTGCTGATGATGATGATGATGATGATGATGATGATGTCGATGGTGATGATGATGATGGTGGTGGTGATGATGATGATGGTGATGATGATGATGGTGGAGTTTATAAGAGTGATGAAAATCTACTACCTAATGATAATAAGTTATCATTATTAGGTTAGGACACTGGTATAATATAATAATTTAATATGAACAATAATTGAAATTATAATCATTTAAAATAATGACCCAATTAATTAATTAATTAATATAAACAATAATTATAATAAAATAAATAATTAATTATTTTTGTATTCTCACAGGAGTTGCAAGACAACATAGTGAGGTTAAGGGAGGCGTCGGATAGACTGAACGAGCTGATGAAAGAGAATGAGGGGCAAAAGGAAGCGAATGAGGGAATGAAGAGAGAGCTGGATGAGTACAGGAAGAGGATGAGTTTGAAAGGTGAACAGAAGGTTGTTGACGATTTGATAAGGTTTAGTGGGAATAATACAAATAATAATAATAATAATCATAATCATAATCATAATCATAAGAAGAAGAATTATAATAATGATAAAGATGGTACTAATGGTAATGATGAGAAAGTGGGTGGTGATGATGATGATGATGATGATGTTCGAAGCAGTCAACTGCTCAACCAATCACCAAGCACACGAGTTTGTATTTCATGGTTTCATTCATAAAAAAATATTATTAAATAGATTTTGCAAACAAAAAAAAAATCATAAAAAGAAAAAAAAATAAATGGAATGAAATGTGAACGTACCTCGTTGGCATCTACCCTGCAGATCTATGAAGGGAAATTGAAGGAGAAGGAAAAGTGAGATACCTTTCATCTCCTAATTAACACCTTAATTGACCAATTATCGAGATAATTAGAAAAGTATTTATGAAGGAGAGTTTTCATTTGACAGACTTCAATACTCAGTACAAGTACAACTATTATTATAGTGGCGTCAACCCTAGAGAGCTTCGAGGCCACCATTAAACAACCGAATTTGTTGAGAGAATGGACCAATTGATTGAAATATTTGATTAATTATTGAAATAACTAATTAAGATAATGGGTTAATTAATCAAGATAAGTGGTTAATTACCCGTTCAAATGCTTGCAGGTTGATTGAGCACTTGAAGTATGCATTGCAGATCAAGGACGTGATCATTGAGCAGGTGGAGAGTGAGAAGGATGAGGCTGTTCTCAAGGTTTGTTCACGCACACACACGCACACCCACACATACATACATACATACATACATGCATACATACATACATACATACATACATACATACATACATACATACACCCACGCCCAGGTCAGGAGCAGTAGCAACAACACTTTGAATAGAAGTTGTCACTCTACAGAAGTGGTTGGAGTAGGAAAAGAAGGAGGAGGAGGAGAGGGTGAAGGAGGAGAGAGAGAAGGAGGAGAAGGAGGAAAGAGAGGAGGGGGAGGGGACTTGAATGACAGGGTTGAAGTTCTTACCAAAGAATTGTTGCTGAGAGAACAAAAGCTACGAGAGATGGAAGGAATGGTGGGTGATGGTGGACAGGAGGAGGGAGAAGAAGAAGCAGATGTTGAAGAAGCCAGGGGTGGTGATGATGATGATGTTTATGATGATGCCTACTCGAATGACGAGGAGGAGGAAGAAGAAGAAGGGGGCGGAAGTGACTGGAGCGCTTCGTGGAAGTTCCGGGGGGCGCGCCCCAGTGGTGCCCTCAACTACGACCAATCAGGTGTCTTCCACAACATCAGCCACCTCCAATGGCGCGACTTGGACGCTTTCGAACACGCCACGCACGCTCGTCATGCAGACGTGTCAGGAAGTGTACGTGTGATGGGTGGAAGTGGTCCCCCTGATGTGGTGGGTGCGGAGAGGGAGGTGGTGGAGAGGGTGAGGGAGGAGGCGAGGAGGATGTATGGGGAGGAGGTGCTGGGACTGCGGGTGGAAAATGAGGGTCTGAAGGAGCGGGTGTGGGTGATGGAAGGCGAGTTCCAAGAATGGAAACGCAATGACGTGGGAGTCAGGGAAGCCCTAAAGAGCCAAGTCGCCTCTCTCAAGATGCAATTGGAAGCTGCTGCTGCTGCTGCTGCTGTTGGTGGTGCTGCTGCTGTTGGTGGTGGTGATGGTGGTGTGGTTGGTGGTACTGATGGTGGTGTGGTTGGTGGTAGTGATGGTAATGATGGTGGTAGCGTTGGGAGCTTTGGTGATGTGGCTGGTAATGGTGGAAATGACAATGGTGGTGGGGGCAGTGGAGGAAAGATAGAGGTGGGGTTGAGAGTGGAAAATGATGAACTGAAGGAACGCTTGGAAATTCTAGAGAAAATGGTGAATAGCTTAAAAGATGACAGAAATAGAGATGATGAGAAGATGGAAGAGTATGAGAAAATGATTAGAGATGTTGAAGAGGAAAGAGAGGGGGCCTTTAAAGAGATCAAAGGAATGGAAGAGGTGGTAAAAGAGTTCAAGGAAAAGGTAGCAGAGTTGGTGAAGGAGAAAGAAGAAGCGAGAGAGATAATGAAGAGAATGGAAGGGGAGAAGGAAGGAGTGGTGGGTGAGATGAAAGAGGAGAGAGAAAAGTTGGTCGATGAGATGGTGATGAAGAGTGAAGAGGCAGAGAGGGAGAAGGAAGAGGTAGTGAAGAAGATGGAGGAGGAGAAGAAGGAGATGGCTCAGAAGCTGCAAGAGATGCAGACAGAAAAGGACTCGTTGGGAGAGAGGTTGGTGAAGAGTGACAGGATCGGCGAGGAGTTGAATAAGTTGCTGAAGGAGGGCAGTCAACTGAATCAAGAATTAAGCGCTAAAATAAGCGACCTCAAAAGGACCACAGATCGACTGAGCGAACGACTGAAGGAAAAGGAAGAAGAAGGCGAGCGGATGACAGCACTCTTCGACGATGTCTCCAAGCAACTCAATGACGCCCGTCATGACCTGCAGGAAAAGGAGTGTCAGGTGGTGGTGTGTAAAAGTGAACTTGATCAGAAGAGCATTGACACTCTGACGCTTGAGATCAAGCTGGAGGACAGTCGATTGAAGATCAACCAACTCAACCACCACATTGACCAATACACTCGAGACATTGAGGCCCTCAAGATAGCCCTCGCTTCCAAAGGGGGAGGTGTTGGTGGGGTGGGTGTTAGTGGGGGAAGTGGGGGTGATGATGGAGTAAGAAGGATTAGTGGTGGAAGAGGGGGTGAAGGTGATGATGATGAGGTGAGAGGAGTAGGGGGTGGTGAGGGGGAAGTGAGTGGGGTGGGGAGTGACAAGGGGGAAGCAAGTGGCCTTCTGAGGGGACTCGGTGAAATAGGGGGAGATGGGAGTTATGGTGAAAGGGTGGATGAGAGGAAACAGGTATGTGAGGATGTGGGAGGGTTGCCCGATGGTGGAATTCGAGCCACCACCACTCCTGACACCCAATCCAACTTTGGCCCTGATGGTGGTGGTGGTGGTGGTGGTGCTGATGATGATGATGATGGTGATGATCACTATGACGTCAGCAAACTTGAGGAAAGTCTCCTAAAAATAGAACAAGTCAGACTCAACATTAGTGTCAAGAAAGAAGATCTTCTGACCAATCAGACAAAAGCGAACAGGGTCAGTGCTCTTGAACCGAACAACCTGATTGGCCGGTGGAGTGGCTTGGTGAGTGAGTTGGAGCAGGAGCTGATCCGAGAGGCTCGGGAGTTGAAGGTGTTTCACAGACAAGTCACTGTGAGCAGCTTGCTTCCTTTTTATCCATCCCTCGTTCATCATCCATCCATCTCTCATCCATCATTCATTCATATCTCATCCACTTCTCGTTCATCATCCATCCATCTCTCATCCATCATTCATTCATATCTCATCCACTTCTCGTTCATCATCCATCCATCTCTCGTTCATCATCTATCCATCTCATTCATCATCCATCCATCTCTCATCCCTCTGTATATACTTGAAATAGTAAATCCTCTCATTCATTCGTTCATTCATTCATCCATTCATCCATCTGTCCATTAATACATGCATGCATGCACGCACCATGCACCAGAGCATAGAGAAGGAGAAAAAGTGGTTGGAGGTGCAGAATGAAGAGTTGAAGGACTTTCACGCCAAGCAGAGCAGGCAGGCGAGTGAGGAGATCGAGGTGAACATCTGATACTCTAATCGCTACTTCACTTCTGATTGACCGTTTATTAAGCAGAAGTAATCGAGTATTATTTCACAGTACTACTGATCATAATTACTTTGATCACTTGAGTATTCATACAATACAATACAAACACGAATATTATTATAGTGGCATTAACCCCGTTAAGTTTCATATTGAGTAATCAAGTAGAAAAATGAACTGATGGTTAGCTTAGTATTCAATTACTAATTAAATCAGTTAATTGGTTAATCAAGTGAGTAATTATTCAATTCAATTAAGGATTAATTGACCAGGCACTGAAGAGGCAAGTGCAGGTGCTGAAGAAGCGTCTGTTCGAACAGCACGTTGGTGTTTCACTTAAAATCAATTTTTATAAATAGTTTAAATTATTTGCAACTAATTATAGTTAATAATATTTTAATAACGTAAGTGAGGTTGCTAATTTTTTGAATTCAATTCTCAAGTTCAAATGCGCTTGAGGGTTTATTTTTATACTTTCATTACTCCCATAACTCCCACGTGGGATGGTCGCCTACAAACCCCCCTTCATCTCCACCATTTCATGGCTGAACTTTTAGCGGCTTCAACTGAGTTGAATTTAAATATCACGATTAGATTAGATTGTATAATAATAATAATAATAATTATATAATACATAAAATCACTAACTGATTTTGATTGTTGCATTCTTTAGTTGGACCGCACAGAAAGCCAATCAGCTAAAGGTATGTGCTGAAGTACCTTATAAGGCGGTGGAATTGAAACTCGTAATGTTCAATTACAATTGCGTCAAATGTCCTTTTATACGAGCCACATTCGGAAGAACTGCGCATAATTTACCTTTTTAACTATTTATTTATTTGTTTGTTTATTATATTTTAAATTTTGAAATAAAAAGTATCAAAAGATACTCTAAAACTACATTTAAAAACTTCAATTCCTGAAGCCTTTATGGCTTCAACAACAACGGAACTCAGCCATTCTTTCACCGTTACAGACGTCACAAGGAGGGCAAGCCTCAACAACAACAACAACAACAACAATGCAACAGTAGCAGCGCCAGCCACACACTTGCAACAACAACGACTCAATGCAACCGCCCCTGGTGGTGGTGTAACCACAACTCTGGGTGGTGACGTGGCAACAAGTATAGGTGGTGGCGTGGGCTTGAATATGGGAAGGACCTCAGAGGTTGCAATGGAGGGTGGCGGAGATGGGGGAAATAAGAAGATGCATACCGTTTCCGCCTCCATTCCCACCTTCAATTCCATCTCTGTTCCTCCTCAAAACTCCTTCTCTTCTCATACCGCTACTTCTACCCTTCCTACTCTTCCCACATCAACCCTCACTTCCACCACTATCCCTCTTTCTTCCACCACCCCTCTTTCTTCCACCACCCCTCTTTCTTCCACCACCCCTCTTTCCTCCACCACTCCTCTTCCTACCACCACCCCTCTCCCCACCCCTGGAACTTCTGGCCTTGATGTTTCATTGGGTGAGTATTTAGTGAAGTCTGGAGGAGGAGATGAGGAGAAGAAGGGTGTGGAGGGTAGTTGGGATGAAGGAGACGGAAGGAGACAAGAGGATGAAGAAGGAGTGAGAGAAGATGGATGGAGAAGCAGGGTGGAAAGACTGAAAGGTGAGAACGGGGAGTTACGAAGAAAGATTTCAAGGTATGAGGACAAGCTGGAGGAGGGAAGTGCCGTGGTAAAGAAGTTGCTGGAGCAGCTGCGACTGAACGACCAAATGTCTCCTTCCAAGGCGCCCTTCAATCCCTACCTCATCGTCCAAATGGTCAAGGAACTCAGAGTTGTCAAGGAAAAACTCAAAAGGGCGGAGCTTGCAGGGGCCTTGGTTCAAAAAGTCGGAGCTAAAGCAGACACCACCAGCCAATCACAGTCGTCCGTTGGACATGCGCCAGTTTATTTGCCCTTCAACACATCTGTCAAATCGTCCAATCGCGCAGTGCCCATCGAAAGCACCCCGGCCAATCAGAAAACAGCAAAAAAATTATCCAACCAATTACATTTCGAGATTCAAGGCTTAAAGGAGGAGTACATGCGACGAATCAGCTGCATCTTCCCTATCAACCGAGTCAGCTTTGGTGACATTTCATTGGTTGATGGTTATCAATTTGGTCCCGCCTCTTCGCTCAAGGCCAATTTCGATTCGCTACACGAAATGTCTCGTTTCTCATTGGCTCCTGACTTTGACTCCACTCGCATTGACTCCGCCCACACTGAATTCTCTCAAAACTTGAAAACCACCAATGGACGCGGAGGGGATCAAAATAACGACTTGACTGACAAGATGACCTTCTCAAACCAGCCATCTACGACCACACCCACAATATCACAGAGTATTTATCACCCACAAAACACCGCCACAACACACCCACAAACAAGCCCAACTGATCCGTCAGGCGCCGCCACCACCAACGTCCCAACCACCCTCCGCACATCAATCAACACCCAAGTCCCGCCTCCAGGAGCACTCCTCGACTTATTAGCAGAAAGCGAGGCTCGATGCAGCCTCATGAAGGCCCGTCTGCAGGAGTTGGTGGCCTTCCTTCAACGCCTCCTCGACAACCCTGACATCTCAGCTCTCATCGACATCGCCATGGCAACCGAACAACTTGACCAGACCACCCAATTGGTTGATGACATGTCTGTGTGGCTTGATGGTGAGGCTTGGGAGGGAAGGGGGGAGGGAGGAGTAGGTTTGGGTATAGAGTGTTGTTGCGTTAAGAAAGTTGCAATTAATTTGTTGGAGGAAGAGAATTATTTTTTATCTCGGATGGAGGATTTCAATTTGTTTTTTTATATAATTATTTATTATTTATAATTATTAATCAATTAATTATTTAATTATTCATATTATCGATTCAACCAACTCTTCCATTTCAATTTCTCATTTGATATCATCTTCCCAATCGTTCTTCCAGATGGAATCGACCTCTTTGACACCAATGCAAACAACAGCAATATCAACAACAGTATTAACGACCACAACAACAACAACAACAAAAGCGTCAACACTAACAATAGCAGCAACAACAACAACAATAGCATCAATAAAAGCAGCAGCAGCAATATAGGAAGAGATACAAACAGGGATACAAGCAGAGATACGAGCAGGGGTGTTAGAAGGGTGTCGTTCTCTAAAAACTCTTTCATGGGAAGACTCTCCCTCCTCAACTCTTCCATCATTCTGGAGGAGGAGGAGGAGGGCGGACAAGGAAGGATTCTTGGGGTAGATAGGGGAGGTTCTAGTGGCGCTGGTGATGGGGGAGGTGGTGGAAGTGTTGGAGGGAGAAATGAGGAAAGTGGTGGAGGTGGTGCTGATGGTGAAAATTGTGAAAATTTTGGTGGTTTTGTTGTTGTTGGCGTTAATGAAGATACTTATGTTAGCGGAAGTAAGGTGCATGATGGGGGTGGTGGTCTTTACACTGGTAGGAGCGGTGGTGGTGGTGGCGTTAGTAGTGATGGTGGTGGTGGTGGTGGTGGTGGTGGTGGTGGTGGTGGTGGTGGCGGCGTTAGTGGTGGTGGTGGCAGAAGCGACAGGAGTTTTGATGTTGTTGGTGACAGGAGAGGCAACATCGCCGAAAATGAGATGTTGCAGCAGGATTCCCGTCTGCAACAACAGCAACAAAAACTACAACATCAACTGCAACAACAACAACAACAAAAACTGCAACAACAGCAACATCAACTGCAACAACAACATGGGAAAGTCACAACGGGAGGTCAACAACAACAAGTGACCATAAGGCAACAACAACAACAAAAACAACAATCACCTAATGAAAGCAAAGAAAGAGTTACCTCGGTGCTGGATGGAAGGAAAGAAATGAAGGAGCAAAATGAGTCTGCCATGGAGGATGGAGAGATGTTGAGGAAGAAGGTGGAGGAGTTGCTGTCATCCATTGAAGAGATGGAAGGAGTGGTGGATGGACTGAGAAGAGAGTTGGGGGAGAGTGAAAAACTGAAAGAGGTGTTGCAATGTGAGTTGAGTGGCTGTAAGAGAGAGAAGGAGGAGGTTATGGAGAAGATGGATGGATTGAAAAATGCATTTGAGGATGAGTTTAAGAGGATGAAAAAAGAGGCGATTGAGAAAAAGGATTTGAGGCAAGATTTGGAGAAGGAGGTGGATGGATTGAGGAAGGAATTAAAAAGGATGAATGAAGAAAAAGAAAGCTGGAGGATGGAAAAGGAGGAATTGGAAGGAGCGTTGACGAGGATATCAGAGGAAAACGAAGGATGGAAGGAACGAATAGACGTGGCTGAAAGAAGGATGGAGGAGGAAAAAAGAATGATGGAAGAGGAGAAAGGAATGATGGAAGAGGAGAAAGGAATGATGGAAGAGGAGAAGAAGAGCTTGGTGGAGGCGTTGGGAGACTACAAGAGGGACAAGGAGGTGTTGTTG
Source organism: Branchellion lobata (assembly GCA_947562095.1). Lineage (NCBI taxonomy): Eukaryota > Metazoa > Annelida > Clitellata > Hirudinida > Piscicolidae > Branchellion > Branchellion lobata. The sequence goes on from OX387259.1 coordinate 2,697,460, forward strand.
AGGCAGGTGGACAGCATGCGGATGGAGCTGAGTCAGATCCGGGTGGACCTCGTGTCGGAGAAGCACAAGCTTGTGGCCGAGTATGACTCAGTGGTGAGCGACTACGAGGCTCGTCTGGAACACGCCATGCAGCGGGCAGAGGTGCTCAAGCAGGAAAAGGTTGGTCTGGAGGAGCTGTTGGAGGAGGCGAGGGGCAGGTTGTCGGTTGCTGAGGAGACGATCAGAGCCTCGGAGGTGGAGAAGGAGGCTCTTGGAGTTTCCGTCAGATCACTCACTGGACAGCTGAATGAGCATCGATTCAAACTGAAGGTGGAAGAGAAGGAGAACCTCAACCAACAACAACTGCAACTCTCTTCCGCGCAACAACAACTGCAACACAAATCCATGATACAACAACAACACTCGACCACTTCTTCTTCCTCTTCTCCCATTCCAGATACCCTCTCCCAGTCATCAGACTCAGTCATGTCTAGACACGATTTGGCGTCTAGACAAGGCCAAAGCTCCAGACCAGGTCAGGGCTCTAGACAGGTGCAAGGGTCTAGACAGAGTGTCGGCATGTCTAGGAAAGTCATCAAGCAATGCAGCAACACATCTCATCAAAAGTTGCTTTCCCAGTTGGAGTCGTTGAAGCTCGAGAAGGACTTTCTGGAAAGGAAGGTTCTGGAACTCTCCAAGAGGTCCTCCTACCTCGTCACCCAAGTCACCAGCGCCTCAACCACCACTCCTGATATAACTGCCGCCACAAAGGGTGGTGGTGATGTTGGTGGTGGTGTTGGTGGTGATGGTGGTGGTGGTGGTGGTGGTGATGGTGGTGGTGATGGTGGTGGTGGTGGTGAAGATAGTGGTGTTGTAAAAGGGGTTGTTGTGGGAGCAGATGGGGGTGATGGAGGCAGGAGAGGCGCAGACCACACCAAGTGCCGCATGCAGGTACTCCTCCGAACATTCCCTCGCCTTCTATCCTCACATCATTCGCTTGTTCTTATTGATTTGCATATCTATTATCCATCCATCCACTTCATTCATCCATTCATCCATCCATCAGTTCATCCATCCATCCATCCACTTCATCTATCCATCCCTTCATCTATCCATCCACTTCATCCATCCATCCATCCACTTCATCTATCCATCCCTTCATCTATCCATCCACTTCATCCATCCATTCATCCACTTCATCTATCCATCCCTTCATCTATCCATCCCTTCATCTATCCATCCACTTCATCCATCCATCCAGATTGAAAGCCTCAAGAAAAAGCTGGCTGACCTGAAGGCCAAGCATGCCAAATGCTCCAGCCAATCAGCGAGCGGCAAGCCTGCTGGTGGCCAATCAAAACTCAAGGAGGAAATACTTAACCAAAGTTGGAAGTTGAAATATTCTATAATAAAATATAATTATTATAAATTTCTGTCGCATCACGTGTTCTTTCAAGTGTCTCTTAAAACTCAAATGATTTTAGCACGTTTCAAAACCTACTTCCATCCAACACTTTCCCGTCTCTTCTTATCCCGCTATCCCTCTAAAACGTCCTCAACGCCTTCACCATCGTTAACCTTTCTTCCCTCACAACCACCACACCATCATCACCACACCACCATCACCACATCGCCATCTCTACCACCACCACACTACCATCTCCACCACCACCATACTACAGTCAACAAGACACGAAAGGTGCTTGCACAAACCACTGTGAACCTCGACCTCGTCAGAAGGGCTGAGAGGGATGAACGCAAGGAGGAGAGCAAGTGAGGAGGAGGAGGAGGAGGAGGAGGAGGAGGAGGAGGAGGAGGAGGAGGAGGAGAAGGAGGAGGAGGAGGAGGAGGAGGAGGAGGAGGAGGAGGAGAAGGAGGAGGAGTAGGAGTAGGAGGAGGAGGAGTAGGAGTAGGAGGAGGAGGAGGAGGAAAAGGAGGAGGAGGAGGAGGAGGAGGAGGAGGAGGAGGAGGAGGAAGAGGAGGAGGAGGAGGAGGAGGAGTAGGAGGAGGGGCCCACACATTAATGAACACTTAAAAAAGACTTGGTTGGCATATCCCTTACTTTGACTTTACTGTTTGATTATCGAGGAAGTTGGTGAACCATATTAACAAATGTTTAACAAAATACAACCAGTGGTTGAGTGCCCGGCAAAATTCAACAGTTTAATGAATAAACAATAATTAATAATATAAAATAATAATTCATAATATAATAATAATAAATAAATTAATTGACCACTCAAGCTTCCATAACAACTTTAAGCTGGCTTTCTATTATCCTTGACATCCATGAGAACTTATTTTCATCAAAAAAAATTGATAAAATAATTATTTTTATTGATAAGAACGTTATTTTATTATTTTTTTGTTCATATAATTTCCAACAATGCTTTTATCCTTGCAGTTGTTTTTGCGTTCGTACCTTGGTGTTCAATAAATAATTTTTTCTGTTATTCATAATTCAAGTATCAGAACCGTTCAAAATAATTGTTACAGCATGAATAAACAATTGGACTAAATTGACAAATTGAAGATTATTTAAGTGCGCCATTAGGTTATGGTTATATTATAAAATAACTTTAATATCATTTGTGGCCTCGAAACTCTACGGGGTTAATGCCACTATAATAATCGTGTTTGTATTGTATTGTATTGTATTGTATAATACATAATACGGTCGGAGCAAAGGCTGTATATTTTTTATAGAATCAAACGCTGAAACGTATGTACATTCAATAGGCCTTCCATCGTAGTGTCATTGCACGCAAGAAACTCTCAAACAATTTAAAAGCAACTGGGAGCGCCCCCTTGCGAACGTCCGTGCATTGTTCCTCAAGGGTGAAGAAAGTTGAACCATGAAGAATTAAATGAAAAAAACCTGAAATATAAGCTTTTGCAAACATAATAACATAATAAAAAAAATTAAATATAGTTATGTGAAAGAATAAAAATATAATTAGTTGAAATAAATACTTGAAATATAATTATAAATGATAATAACTAATAATTTAACAATAATATAATTAATAATTATATCAAAACTTGGTGATGTATTTAAACAGTTTGACTATTCAATGGTTATTCAGCGATTATTAAATGGTTAATCAATGGTTATTCAATGGTTAATCAATGGTTATCAATCAGTAATGAACAGCCAGGAACATAGCCACACAAACAGCAAGCTGGAACCCTGAGAAAATGAATTATCGATTGAAGTTTCCTAGAAGGACACACCTTGATAACAAGGTATGCTGAGGGTGAAATCAAAAGTAAGAAATTAAAATGACAAACAAAATAACTTTTGTTCTTTGAAGCGTCAAAAAATACCCAATTTTTTGGCGTAGAAAAAATTAAAAATTAATTCCCCGAAATATGGAGAAAAAAAACAGGAATTTTGAGAAAAAAAAAACAAGAAAATGAAAAAAAAATGGAACAAAGGTTCTGTTGTTGCTTCAAAACCTCAATTCATCAGTTTTTCGATCAGACAGCCAGTAAAAGCGTTTGCTGGAAGCGCCTTTAAAGATAATGCTGAAGGGCGCGTTACAAACGTCTTGATTAGATAAGATTAGGTTATTCCAACTTCACTTTCTTGCATTAGCAAAAATAAAAATAAAAATGAAGAGAATTATTCGTGGCAATATTCATAATTATCCTAAAACATTAAAACATTTGAAAATATACGAAATTTCTAGTTTTTAGTGACTAATTAGACAACAGTGGAGTTGACGAGGCATAAAAACTCCCTTGACATGCCTAAATAAATTATGAATAATCACATAATATAATTGATTACAATATTGTTATAGCGCACAGTTAATATAAAATATTTTTCATTTTTAAAATTTGAATATAACTGAAAAAGGGTTACACAAAATATAATTTAATCCTTTTCCTCTAAGCTTCGCAGACTCAATGCCACTATAGGAAAAATAATGGGCGTGTTTGTATTTCATTAGAGTCCAACATATTATAAATTAACCTATCATAAAATGAAATGATATAACCTATCATAATATGAAATAATATGAAATAAAATAATATAATAGAAAATGATATAAAATAACATCAAATAATATAACATAATTTATAACAAAAGAAAATGATTAAAAAAAATATTTAAACAAAAATATAACATAAATAATATAATATAAAATAAGTGAGGTACTGAAAAAGCCTGAAGAGACAGCTGGCCAAGTGTCATGGTTGATAGATTTCTGAATGATAATTCCAATATTCTTTTAATAGATTTTAAAATGAAGTAAAATTCGCTTCTTGAATATTTTGAAGGGCTCTTAAAGAGAGGAAAGTAAATACTGAAAATATGGTTCGGAAGCCATTAGAAACTAAAAAATCAGTTCTCCATGTGTACAGATTGATTACACGCACACACGCACACGCACACGCACACACACACACGCACACGCAGCCACGCACACACACACACACACACACACACACACACACACACACACACACACACACACACACACACACACACACACACACAGCCACGCACACACACACACACACACACACACACACACACACGCACACGCAGCCACGCACACACACACACGCACACACACACACACAAACACATAATAACACACACAAACACATACAGACAAATATAGAGAAGCATTATAAACGACCGAACATAAACGTCCAAAAACACACTGTTAAAACGCAATAGAACACTGCAATGAAGGAACGAACGAAACGCGCACACACACACACACACACACACACACACACACACACACACACACACACACACACACACACACACTCACACACACACACACACACACACACACACACACACACACACACACACACACACACACACACACACACACACACACACACACACACACACACACACACACACACACACACACACACACACACACACACACACACACACACACACACATACACACACACACACACACATCAAGCCAGAGTAATGGTTTTGTGTGGTTTGGTGTGTTTGAACTGGGCAGCGATTTGGTCGAATGTCTTGTTCTTGGTCTCAGGCACCTTGAAGTATACGAACACCCACGACACCACCATTATCCCTAGGAACACCACGAACACGTACTCTTTCGTGTACTCCTGTGTGTGTGTGTGTGTGTGTGTGTGTGTGTGTGTGTGTGTGTGTGTGTGTGTGTGTGTGTGTGTGTGTGTGTGTGTGTGTGTGTGTGTGTGTGTGTGTGTGTAGTTGTGTAGGTTTGTATCGGTGCAAACCATTACATAACTTTCAAATTATCCCTTCACACACTACAGATCACCTCCTTCCCACACCCCACCCCACTACACCTCACCACACCCTACCACACTCCACCACAACTCACCACACCCCACCAAAACCCACTAAACCCCACCACACATCACCACACCCCACCACACCCAAACGCACCCCACCACACTAAACCTGTATGAGCTCGAAGCTCATGGCCACCAGAGTGTTTGCGAACCAATTAGAGAGACCAGCGATGCTGCAGGCCAGCCCACGTGGTCCCTGCCGGAAGAGCTCAGCTGTTATCATGCACGGGATTGGTCCTTGGAGGGAGGGCGGATGCTATTAATAGGAACGTGAATATCAATGAGGTTGGTGTTCTAACTCGGTTTTTATTATTTTTAGTGTTTTTCCAGCCAACCTATCCATTCATGCATCCATTCATGCATCCATTCATGCATCTATTCATCAGTGCATGCATGCACCCACCTAATCCGAAAGCGAAGAAAACGACGTAACAGATGACACACGCCACACTCACGTAATTCAACCACGTGAACTTGAACTTGAGAGGAAGAGGAAGATGGAAAAGATGATGATGATGATGGTGATGATGATGATAATGATGATGATGATGATGATGATGATGATGATGATGATGATGATGAAAAAGAAACAAACTTGCAAACCCATTCACCCAACTCACTCACTCACTCACTCACTACCCAGCTACCCCCCCTACCCATTCACCCCCCATACCCACCCACCTTCTCTACCTACTCACCCACTCCAACACCCACTCACCCTCCCTACCCACCTGCCAGTTGAGGGCCACAGTGATGACGGCCAGAGAGACAGCCATGCCTGCGATGGGAACGAGGAGGAGGGGTCTGCGACCCGCCCTGTCCATGATAGGCAGCACGAAGAGAGTCATGAAGAAGTTGATGGCGCATGTGAAGAGGTTGGCGAACTCAATCTTGTCGCTAGGGACACCTGCGTGCTTGTAGATGCTGGACGAGTAGAAGAAGATCTGTGGAGGTGGTGGTGGGGAGGGGGGAAAGGAGGAGGAGGAAGAGAAGAAGGAAGAGAAAGAGGAGGAAAAGGAGGAGGAGGAGGAGGAGAAGGAGGAGGAGGAGGAGGAGGAGGAGAAGGAGGAGGAGGAGGAAGAAGAGGAGAAGGAGGAGGAAGGGGAGGAGGAGGAAAAAAAAGGAGGAAGAGGAGGAGGAAGAGGAGGAGGAGGAGGAGGAAGAGGAGAAGAAGAGAAAAAAAAAAATTTAAAAAAAGAAAAAAAAGAAAAGGAAGAAGATAAAGAAGTTCCACCTACCTAGCCATTGAACAAGCCTTAAACCTTCCTACCAATAATATCCCCCACCCCATTCCAACCAAAACAACTCCACCACCCAGACGGAACCCTCCTTTTCCACCCACAGCGTTGATGCCGGAGAGTTGTTGTGCTAATTGCAGACACACAGCCACGATGAGGGGGTTTAGAAGACTCCTGTCTCGCAGCAGCTTCACTAACGTGTACTGGGGAAGGGGGGGGGGAGTGAGTGTTAGAGGATGTGGTGGTTGTTGAAGGTGTGGTAGTTGCTGGAGATGTGCTGGTTGTTGGGGTGGGTGTATAGTGGTGTTTCACACAACCAACAACTATATTAACCATCCATCCGATCAAGCCGCCAACCTTCTCCGTATCATCTTCATGTTTCGACTCAGAAACCATTTCGGCGATTTCGGCTGACACGTCGTCTGTTGAATACAGCCACCGGAGACCTGTTGTTTGAGAATGGTGATAATGTTGGTCTCTCCACCACTTCTTTCCTCTCCCCCTTCCCACCTTACTACTCCAGCCCTTCTTCACACCAGCCCCCTTTCTCTATTCCCAGCACATAATCCCTAACTCACCCGCTTTCCTCCAACTCATCCATCCACTGAACATTCGTCTCACCAAATCCTCCCACACCCATTCATCCACTTCTTACAGCTATCCATCTACTCAAACCCCTACCTTCCCCCCTTCTAAACTCCACCCACAACCCTCCAAACTCCACCCACACTCTTCTAAACTCCACCTCCAATCCTCCAAACCCCACCCCCCAATCCTCCAAACTCCACCCACAACCCTCCAAACTCCACCCACTTTTTTCGGCCACCTCCTTGTTTCGTTTCACCATCATTGAATAGCGGGGGCTTTCGGGCAGGCAGATGAAGGCCAGACTCATAATGTTCGGCAGGCAATTCAACAACAACACGTAAGGCCATAGAGTGGACGTGCCTGTGGGAAGGGAAGGAAGAGGAGGAGGGAAGGAGAAGGGGGAAGGGAAGAAGAGGGGGAAAGGAAGAGGAGGAGGGAAAAGGGGGGAAGGAAGAGGAGGAGGGAAAAAGGGGGAAGGAAGAGGGGAAAAGGAAGAGGGGGGAAGGAAGGGGGGAGAAGGAGGAAGAAGAAGAAGAAGAAGAAGAAGAAGAAGAAGAAGAAGAAGAAGAAGAAGAAGAAGAAGAAGGAGGGAAGAAAAGAGGGGAAAGAGATGCGTGGATGGAATAGTGGTGGAAAGAAGATGAGTGAATGATGGATGGATGAAAAAGAATGAAAAGACGAAAAAGGAAGAATAAACTCGATTCAAACCAAACACAAAACACCCATCCAAAAATTCTTAGCCCATCCCCAACCCCCAAAAATCCCTATTTTTAATCCAAATTGCCCCCAAAAACATCCAAGAAGCCATGAAACCACCCACCCATTCAACAACTCTCAAACCCACCAAGGAGGGAAGAGATACCAAAAAGACTGCCAGCGAAGATGCCGAGGGTGATGATGAGTTGATGCAACGTGCCCATGGAGCCCTTGAGGTTGTAGGGTACCACTTCCAGCATGTACATCGGACCCAGCTGGGTGGCTGCCCCTGAGGCGGTGTGAAGGGGTGGCTTGGGTGAAATGTGGGGTGTTGGGTTATGGTGTGGTGGCCTGGATGGATTACCATAGCAAAAATCCATTATAAAGCTTCCACCCAACCTCCCAACACCACCCACCCAACCTCCCAACACCACCCACCCAACCTCCCAACACCACCCACCCAACCTCCCAACACCACCCACCCAACCTCCCAACACCACCCACCCAACCTCCCAACACCACCCACCCATTTTCTCAAACCCACCCAACAACACAGCCACACGAGTTCTAGAAATATCCCACACGACCACCCAATTACCCAACTATCATACACCCAATCTTCCACCACCCCCATCAACCCCCAACTCACCCAACCTTCCACCACCCCCATCCCCTCAACCCACCCAACCTTCCACCGCCCCCATCAACCCACTCTCCCACCCACCACAGTTGATGCCAGTGATGAAGCGACCGAGCATGAGCATGGAGGGGCGAGAGAGAAAGTAACACAAGTAAGACAACAACGAACCAACCAGTCCTGGAACCGCCATCAATATCAACGCCTGCTTCCTTCGAGAGGGTAATGGGGGGGGGGTGAAGGGTGGGAAGTGAAGTGGTGAAAGGGGAGGGTGAGGTGGTGGAGGTGGGGGAGTGAAATGGTGAAAGAAAAAAGGGTGAAGTGGTGAAGATTGAAAAGGGGTGGGAGCTTGAAGCGGTAGAGGTTGGGGAAAGGATGAGGCGGTGAAAGTGGCTGATGGTGATGAGAGATTGGGTGAGTAGTGATGGAACTGTGAACGGAAAAACAAGGAAGATTGAGCGAACAAACGAGTGAACAAGTCGGTAGAAACCGGAAGCTCAACAATGGAGCGATGTGGAGGTAACTTCAAAAACACCCCATCCTTCCACCCATATGCCCACCCACCCCCTACCCACCTGCCCAATTTATCGGCCAGGAATCCACTCGAGAAGGCGCCCAGCATACCGCCCACCACCCACAACGTGGTGGTGAGTGACCACAACACTGTTAGCGTCTGCTCGTCTATCGTCGCCTTTCGGTTATGCGAACCGTTGTTGTTGTTTTGTAGGATGATGAGAGGGTTGGTGACGTCATATGTGTTGTTGTTGTTGTTGTCAGACGTGTGATTGGATGGAATAGCAACCGAATATGATTGTCTGTAAAACTCTTTGATGTGCTGTGGGGAGAAGGATTGAAGATTTGCGAGGGGGGGGGGGGGAGGGGGAGGGGATAGAGGTAAGAGTGGGGGAAGAGGGTAAAGGGAGTGTTGGAGTAATCAAAACAAAGCAAGTTTGATTTGTCGACAGTTTTGAAACTTTTCACAACTTTCTTTGCAAGGAAATTATTTTTTGAGTTCGAAGTTAAAATGGATAAGTAAAAAAGAGTGATGGATGAGGGACATTATAATTGAGTGATAAAACTCACAAGAAAACAAACATACAAACATATAAACATAGATACAAACACAGAAACAAACAAACAAACAAACAAACAAACATGGGAAACATAAAAACATACAAACAAACAAAAACAAACAGTGAAACATACAAACAGACAGAAACAAAGACACAAACAGCGGAGGGTTGGTTGAGGACGGAGATGTTGTAGCCAAACTGATAAGAAGTGGACATGGCTATCATCATGCCCATCACCAACATCGGGATGGTCCAGC
>OX387259.1:2709755-2722255 GCA_947562095.1 Branchellion lobata
GTTTATGAAAAGAGAGGGTGGAATAGTGTGATGGTGGAATTGAGTTTATGAGGAGAGAGGGTTGAATGGTGTGATGGTGGAATTGAGTTTATGAGGAGAGAGGGTGGAATGGTGTGGTGGTGGAATTGAGTCTATGAGGAGAGAGGGTGGAATGGTGTGGTGGTGGAATTGAGTTTATGAAGAGAGAGGGTGGAATGGTGTGGTGGTGGAATTGAGTTTATGAAGAGAGAGTGGGTTGGAATGGTGTGATGGTGGAGGGTGAGGTTTGATGAAGTGGTGGTTAGAGAGGTTAGTTGTGGGGTGCATGGGGCGTTGGGATAGCTTTTGAAGGAGACTTTTGAAATAATTCAAACTGCAAAGTAATTGCAAGGTAGGGAAATGCTATTTAATTCACAAATTAATTTAAAAGTTAATTAAGAATGAAAATATTAATATAATAAATTAAAAATTAAAATATTTAAAATTTCAGTAATTAATTAGAGGCAATCAAATTAACAAGATTATGAAGTCCTCTTCTTCCATTACTTTATTTTTATTAAAAGTTGTTATTATTATTATTATTATTATTATTATTATTATTATTATTATTATTATTATTATTACTATTATTGTTGTTATTATTATTATTATTATTATTATTATTATTATTATTATTACATTATTTATTCTTATAAATTATTATTTTTACGAAGCTCAAGGTTGAAGTTCAATGTGCTAATGTAGCATCAAGTGACTGTTTCACTTTTAAACATTTCTTATTTTTCAATAATTAATTTGTTTCGCTCTGCGTGTTTGTGTGTGTGTGTGTGTGTGTGTGTGCACGTGTGTATGTTCTCAATGAAGTTTATGGTGAATAAATTTGAACTGTGTTGTTATGCATTTTTTGTGCACTGCGTCATATCTTCTCATTAAAATCTTTCAAATTAAGAGTCAGACGGGACAAACCAAAGTTTAAAATTAATTGACTTTCGGGAAATTTTTATTAATTTTTATTTTTTAAATTAATTAGTTTTTTGAAAAAAAGTGCATATTCGGTTGTGCTAGGCACAAAATCGAATCAATTGGTTGCGCCTAATTGAAGTTTTGTGGAACACACGAACCATGTCAAAAATAACTTCAAGATTTTGAATTTTTAAATCGTTTATTAGTTAATTTAATAAAAACTTAATAACTTAAAAACACATTTCTTAGGTCTAGTTTTCTCTATTTTTTTATTCAATCGTGAACTGCTGCTGAAAATGCAAAAAGTAGGTGTGTCCTTCGGTATACCTTTTATAGGAAAGCAAAAATGCAGAAAAACGGACTAATTTGAGAGCTTATACGATTAAAATAACACTTTGCAAAAAATAAACACTCGAAAATTGAAGTTTGATTTAGTTAAAATGCTTTTATAACTCATAACAGAGTTGGTCTTGTGAATGTGAAGGCCACGCGAAGGTTATAAAGGAGACTAAAGTGCTGGCTTGTTAACACGTTGATATAATTAAACGGAAAGTTTTTTCAAACGCACTTGAAGTATCAGACGTAGTTAAGTGAAGTGGTCTACTTGATAAAAGTTCGAAAGCATGTTAAGAGATATAAAAAGTTTGCACGTGTTTTCTATCAAAATTTGCAAATTTTAAACTTTCTCACTTACCTCCAAATCCTCCATGTGATACATGCTTTTCAAGTTTTATTACAAAAAAACAATTGAATAGAAGAGAAACACACAAACTAACTAATTATAACTCTAAGCAAGCAAAAGTGAAAGAAGAAACATGTAAAAGTGTGGTGTCAACTATGACGAAAAAGTTTGCATACACAGTATTTATTTTGACTACAAATTTTTCTCAAATTATATTTTTTTCTCAATTTCTAAATATCTTGCAGTCAAAATAAATCTGTAACAACTATTTTAACTATAAAACGCTCTCAAATAAAGCGAGCCTAAAATAGACTGGGGTGAGTTTAGTAATGCGCATTCTTTTTAAATCCCCTATTTTTAAACTCTGGGCGACATGTGACTTAGAAAGGTACTTGAAAACGACTTTTGACTATAAAACTATACAAGAGTTCTTTTCAGAACGCATATGAAATTGACGACATAATTTGGAGAGCTTAATAAACAAAATGCACGACGTTTTTGAAGGGAAAAACCTTATGAATGTAAAAACAATATTTCAAAAAAAGTCAAAAGACATGAAATAAAATAAAAAGCCAAAAATTGTCTATAGGGTGCTTTAGAACATGACGGTATGGGAGCTAATTAGGAAGATTAAATTAATCTATATATCAAATAGAAGAGGCATCTTGTGGTGAAAGTTCAAAATAATGAAGAATTAAACATCGCATTTAAAAGAATTGAATGTCACTGGGAACTAATAAACTTAATAAACTTCGAAAAAAAGTAAAAAAAAAGTAAATAAATCGTTTAAAAAATAATTTGTGGTTTAATATAAAGTATAAATATACAATTGAAAAAAATAAAATCAATCTAACCGAATAAGGTTGTGCAATTTGAATTTTTTATGCAATCTAAAATTTTTAAACAATTCGAGGTTTTTTATACAACATCAATTTTTCATATAATTAAATAGCGTAAGTTATGTATTCCTTGCTTCGAAACCACTCCATCAGCTCTCTTCACCCTTTTCCAAACTTTCGAGTTTTTGATTTTCCCTCCCCCCCATCACCTCCCCAACCTTCTCTTGCCTCCCCCCCCCATCACCTCCCCAACCTTCTCCCCCCCCCCCCCCACTCATCACCTTCCCAACTTCCTCCCCCCCCCCTCATCACCTCTCCCACCTTCTCTTCCACCCTATCACCTCCCCAATCTCCTTCTCCATCCTATCCCCTCTCCAAGCTCCTTCTCCACCCCATCACCTCCCCCACCACCTTTTTCACGTTATCACCTTCACCACCTCCTCTTCTATCACCACCATTTCCACCTTATCACCTTCACAATCTCCTCTTCCACCATTTTCGCCTTCATCTTCTTCATCTTCACAATCACCGACTGGCAAGCTGACTGTGGTGGAGTTAGCAGGTGTCAACACTCATACGCAACAGTAACTGTAACTTTTCGTTATCTCTTCAACCTCTTCCTTTTTTTCATTCTTCTTTTTTTCTTCAATCCCCTCCTTTTCATTTTTTCTTTTTTCTTTTCCTCCTTCTCTTCATCTTTTTCCTCCTCTTCTTCACCTCAACTTGTTTCAGTTGACTTTCAAGGTTCGGCATGTTTACCCCTTGCATTATTGCCATCTGCCGATTGATTGTTAAGTCGGTGGCAAAATAATCTAATCACGACATTTGAAAATATTTGTAACGCATCCTTAAGCAATACGTTCAAAGGCGCTCCTATGGAAACGTGTTCATTCGCTGTGGGCTACCCGGGGACTGGACACTCTGGGACGGCAGATGCGCTTTAACTGAGTTGCCGCTTTTAAAACTCAAACATGGGCTTATTAGATCAACTAAGATAATTGATTGTTAATTGAAAATTGATTCTAACCCTAATTAGTTACGTAAGTTTTGAAACTTGTACCTGAATGACAATCGTATGAAATATGTTTTAAGGTCAATTCACTCAATCAGTATTTTGATTGGTCCTTATTTAATGAATCAGGACTTTAATTAATCTTTAATTGATAAATCAGTACTTCAAATGATTTTTAATTGAAAAATAAATAACCACTATCACCACAACACATCATCTTACATAACCATTCCACCTTGCAACTACCCTCAACCCAACACACCACCATACCACATCACGCCACACCACACCACACCACACCACACCACACCACACCACACCACACCACACCACACCACACCACACCCCACCAAACCACACCACACCACTCGCACAGAGACTTCGGACAAGCTGTGCTTCTCAGACCTGCCTGCAGACGCCTCACACAGAGGGACGCCCAGTGGTCCACTCTTCAAATCAACGTCAGCGGTTCCCTCATTGACTCTTCAAAGCAACATCACCCGCTTGACGTCCAATGGAGATGAAGGCAGGAATGCAAAAGCAGGGAATTCAGCGATCGGCGTGTGCACCCAGGATAAAATGCGCGCTACAAATGTTTTGATTAGATTAGATTAGATTAAAGAGTGAGTGAGTGAATGAGAAGGCAGATTGCATAGTAGCAAGTGCACGGACGAATTTTGAGTGAGAAGTTATGAGCGAATAAATGATATTGAAGAAAAACTAATAAAAAAAAAAATTAAAAAAAGTTTGAGATGGACGAGTCGTGCGGTGTTAATTGCCAAGAGGGAAGACGGCGTGTGTTTGTGGTCGTTGAGGTGCCTATCGTGCCGTGGAGACTGACAACTGACTCAATTCACACACAAACGCACACACACACACACACACACACACACACACACACACACACACACACACACACACACACACACACACACACACACACACACACACACACACACACACACACACACACACACACACACACACACACACACACACACACACACACACACACACACACACACACACACACACACACACACACACACACAATGCTGGAGACGTGACGTATTGAATTAAAGTATGCAAACATCAATCAAATTTAATTGAGAGGTTAATGGGAAAGTTAAACGGTTGCGATGAAGAGGAAGAAGAGGAAGAGGAAGAAGAGGAAGAGGAAGAAGAGGAAGAGGAAGAAGAAGAGGAAGAAGAAGAAGTAAAAAAAGGAAGAAGAAGAAGTAAAAGAAGAAGAAGTAAAAAAAGAAAGACAAGGAAAAAGAGAAAGAAAAGAATTAGGACAAAAGAAAGGGAAAAAATTAGAGAAGGAAGCGAGAGGGAAAAAGAAAAGAAGGAAGAAAAGAAGGAAGAAAAGAAGAAGAAAGAAAAGGAGGAGGAGGAGAAGGAGAAGGAGGAGAAGGAGGAGAAGGAGGAGAAGGAGAAGGAGGAGAAGGAGGAAAAGGAAGAGGAGGAGAAGGAAGAGGAGAAGAAGGAAGAGAAGGAGAAGGAAGAGGAGGAGAAGGAAGAGAAGGAGGAGAAGGAAGAGAAGGTGGACGAATCAGAGGATTTGAGAAAACGGCACCAACAAGGTATATACAGCAACAATTCAGTGGCGTCGGCAACAACAACAACAACAACAACATGCGAACTATAAAGAGCTTCAATGGTCGTCAGTCGGTGAAGTGTTGCGTTTTTGTTAGATTTTAATGTTGTTGAAGTAATGTTGTTAATACAGTCATAATCCAAACATGTCAACACCAGTTGTTGTAGAATCTATTGTTGTTGTTGTTGTTGATTCCATTGTTGTCGTTGTTGTGGTAGATTCTACTGTTATTGCAGTCACTAGAGTTGTTGTAGATTGTTGTGTTGCTTCGAGAGATGTCACGTGTCCTGTGTTTGTTGTCACACGTTGCATTGTCACGTCATCAGGAACGTTACAAGCAGAAGCAGAAATCTCCTCTTTGTGGCCCTCTTCATGACAACTAATGTCATTGCCGTCAGTGCTGTTGCATTCATTATTGTCACCAATGTCGTCGCTATTATCATTATTATCATTATTATTATTATTATTATTATTATTATTATTATTATTATTATTATTATTATTATTATTATTATTAGCAGTATCATCAACATCATTTTGAGTGGTTGCAGTAGAGACACGTGAGACAAACTGCTCATGTATTCTGTCATTTCCGTTCTCTTTATCCATCCTTTCATCCTCCTCATCTCCCCTTCCAACCTTCTCATCCATCCTTTCTTCCTTCTCATCCATCCTTCCATCCTTCTCATCCATCTTTCCACCCTTCTCATCCATCCTTTCATCCTCCTCATCCATCCTTCCATCCTTCTCATCCATCTTTCCATCCTTCTCATCCATCTTTCCATCCTTCTCATCCATCCTTCCATCCTCCTCATCCATCTTTCCATCTTTCTTATCTATCTTTCCATTCTCTTCATCCATCTTCTCATCCACTTTATTCATCCTTTCATCTTTTTTATTTCTTCCATGTTCCTTTTCACAATTATAATCTTCTTTATTTTTATCACCCTTTCCACTTCCGATAGCAGCAGCAATGGCAGCAGCAGCAGCAGTAGCAGCAGCAACAGCAGCAGCAGCGACTGGTTTCTGATCCTCATCAGGATCAGGTCCCCACCTTGACTTCTTCAACCTCCTTCTTTCACTTCCTCCTCCTCCTCTTCTTTCTTTATCTCCTCTCTTCCCTTCCGCTTCATCATCTCTCTTTTTCTCTTCCTCCTCCTCCCTCGTCCTCTTCCTTTCACTCCAGCTGCCTCCTATTCCTCTTTCTCCTCTTCTTTCACCCTCTCCTCTTATTCCTCCTCTTCCTCCTCCTCCTCCATCATACCCACTGGCGAGACTCCAGATTTTGCTGATGTCAATGCCGTCCTTGCTGAAGGCCTGACCCACCTCTTCAGTCACTCTCCCCACCCCCACTCTCTCCATCCGCTTCTCTTCCCTCCCTCTCTCCTCATCTCTCTTCCTTCCCCAATCATCATCTTTCCCCCTCACCCACTCATCCTTCCCCCTCACCCACTCATCCTTCCCCCTCACCCAATCGTTCCTCCTCCACGCCTCTCTCCTCCCTCCTCTTTCACCACTTTCTTTTTTATCCACATCTTCCTTTTCATCTTCCCACCTCTTTTTCCTCCTTGAAGTATCTAACCCATCCATCCTTCCTCTTTCCTCCCTCTCCTTCCCCCCACCCCCCCCACGCTCCAAGTCATCCTCCCCCACCCCCCAATCCTCCCCATACACAGCCACCTTCTCAGCTAACTCACCCCCCTCCTTCAACACCACAGCCCCCGTCACTGGCGTTTGTAGAAGGGGTGGTCGAGGGGGGGCAGTGGGGCGAGGAGGGGGTGGTGGTGGTGGGTTGGCAACTAAGGCAACAGGAGCAGGTGGTGGATGTTGGTGAGGGAAGGAAGGGGGTGGGTGAGAGGAAGAGGGTGGGAAGTGGGGTGAGGCTAGTGGAAAGTGGGGGGAGGAAGAAGGGAAGCGAGGTGGGTTGGAGGGGGGGAAGTGGGGTGGTCGGTTCATCAGCGGGGGAATGACGTGTCTCTGTGGTGATAGTGGTGGTGGTCAGCCAATTAGCGTTCACTGTCGCTAAGCAACAACACTACATCTGCAAAATGACACCAACTACACAAAAAACAACAACCATAACACAACAAAACATCAATCATAATACAACATAAAACCAGAAAAACATAAAAAAATATCAACATTAAATCAACAACACAAAAACAACAAAACATCAACAAGACATCAACAATAACATGCAAAACAACAACAATCACACAACAGACATACAGGTGGAAAGGCGTTGTCGAGAGGTCTCATGGGTGGTGCAACTGATGAAAGAGGGAAGGAATGAGAGGATGGATGAATGAAAGTAAGATGAGAAGATGGATGAATGAAAGAAGGATGGAAAGATGGATGAATGAAGGAAGAATGGAAAGATGGATGAATGAAGGAAGGATGGAAGGATGAATAAATGAAAGAAGGAGAAAGCACTCAACAAAAGACCCACTCACAAGGAAGAAGGGTGGAAGGGGGAGGGGGAGGGGGAGGAGGCGGATGACGAGAATCAGCCCACATTTGGGGAGGGTAGTTGATGGGAGGTCTATTGTGAGGGTGGTTGATGGGAAGGAAGGGTCTGGAGGGTGGGAAGGGGGGAGGGAGCACAAGGGGTGGTGCGGAAGACAAGGGTGGTTGGAGTGGTGGTGATGACAATGATGATGGTTGAGGTGGTGGTGGTGATGATGATGATGGAGGTGGTGATGACAATGATGACGGAGGGGGTGGTGATGATGAGACAGACTCCAGTGCCTTGAACTCTGGAAAGAGGCAAGTCATGTTCTTTTACCACCATGCATGCACCATTCACCATGCACCACGCACCATGCAACATGCATCAGACATCACTCTTAAAGTTACACCATGCCTGAAAAACAATTTGTTCACCAGATGGCAGGGTGGCTTGTTCCAGAGTGCCCCCTTCTTGCATGTCGTTCCTCCAACCCCCCTTCTGTCGCAGCAACCCCCACGACAGCTTCATCAAGCCCTCCTCTGGCCTCCAACACTCCCTCCACGCCTCGTCCTTTAGTCCTGCATTCACTGCCCAGGCCACCTGTGTGTGTGTGTGTGTGTGTGTGTGTGTGTGTGTGTGTGCGTGTGTGCGTGTGTGTGTGTTTGAGTGTTATTTTCAGATTTTATAACACATTGCACTCACTAATAATGTAATATTAATATTATATATTTTCAAATATATAACTGCAAAAAAAAAAACGTCTCTCATTTCACACGACACCACAGCAGAGCCACCTTGATGGTGTTGTTGAGAAATCGAGGGTGGTTGTTGAGGGCGTGAAGAGCAGCCTCGGCAGACGATCGATCTTCAAAGACCACGAAGGCACACCCTCGTGGGGTGATCAGCTGTTGTGTGGTTTCGTTGTTGGGGTTGTTGCTGTTGTTGTTGAGATGTTATTGTTTGTTTTGTTGTTGTTAAGATTATCTGTTGTTTTAGTGTACTTTGACTGTTTTTTTGATGAAATAATAAAACACATATTATTGTTGCTGTAAAAGAACAACAACAACAACAGCAACAACAGCGAAAACAACAGTAACAGCAGCAGCAACAAGAACAACAACAGTAACAAGAACAACAACAGCGACAATAACAGTAACAGCAGCAACAACACTGACATCAATGGAGTGCACAGGTCCAAAGGAGTTCATGCGGTGTCTGAGGTCCTCTTGCCTGGTTTGCTTTGACAAGCGACCAAGCCACAAGGTGCGAGACCACACTGTTGAGGTTGTTGGTGTTGTTGTTGTTGTTGTTTGAAATGTTGTTGGTGGTTTTTGTGAGGTTTTTGGTGTTGTTGTTGTTTGAAATGTTGTCGATGGGGTTTTAGTTGTACTACCATCACTTCTTCAAGTATTTGTAACTTTATAAAAATGTTTTCAACTCAATATATTATAAAAAGGATAGATTCAGGCCCTTAAAAATGTTGTACCTGCTACCACCACTCACTACTACTACTACTACTACTACAACTACTACTTCTACTACTACTACTACTACTACTACTACTACTACTACTACTTCTACTACTACTACTACTACTACTACTACTACTACTACTTCTACTACTACTACTACTACTACTACTACTACTACTACTTCTACTACTACTACTACTACTACTACTACTACTACTACTACTACTACTACTACTACTACTACTGCTACTACTATTATTATTATTACTACTATTACTTCTAATACTTCACCTAGCACATGTTCACTCTTCTCCTCCACCACTTCCTCCTGATGTTGTTGTTGATGCTGATGTTGATGTTGTGATGGGAGATTTCTGTGCAGAATGCCACTGTCTTCTTCCTCTCTTCTGTGCCTTTTTGTGCTGTGGGCAAAAATGCATGCATGAATGGATAGATGAAGAGATGGAAAGTTGGATGAATGGATGGATGGATGGAAGTTTGGGTGAAAGATTGAATGGGAAGTTAATTGAATGAATAGCTGAATAGATGGGGGGAATGAATGAATGGAGGGAGGGTGAATGGAAAAATAGGTGGATGAATGAACAACAACAACAACAACAACAACAAAAACAACAACAACAACAACAACAACAACAACAACAACAACGATGATGACTCACCGATGTTGCTTGTGTTGTTGTGGCCAAGCCTCAACCACCTCGTCATCGTCAACCAAATCAATCACTATGTCTTTCTGTCTGTCTGTGTCTCTGTGTCTGTCTCCATAGCGTTGTCTGTCACTGTATTCCTCTCTGTCTGTGTATCTTTGTCTATTTGTGTTTCTTTCTCTGTCTGGGTACTCTTCTCTGTTCGTGCGTCTTTCTCTATTTGTGTATCTTTCTCTCTCAGTATTTCTTTGTCTGTCTTTGGGTCGTTGTCTGTCACTGTATTCTCTATCTGTGTGTCTTTCTCTATCTTCTTGTTCTTGTCTTCTTCTATGTTCCTGATTGTCTGTTTCTGTGCTGTTGTCCTCTTGTTTCCTGCGTTGGCGATGATAGCTGTGATGTTGATCACCACCACCACCATCATCATCGTCGTCGTCATACTGCTGTTGTTGATAAGATTGTTTTTGTTGATAAGGTTGTGATGGTTGTTGTTGTTGCTGCTGCTGCTGATATTGTTGTGGTGGCTGTAGGTGTTGATATTGTTGTTGAGAATGAGAGTGGTGTTGTTGATAATATTCTTGCTGCTGTTGTGGATACTGTTGTGAAATCTTTTGCACTTGTTGATGTTGTCTATTGTGGCTGTTATCACCCCCAACCTCCTCAACACTGCCATTCTTATCAGCAATGCTTGCACTTTCACTATTCACTTTGATGCTATTATCGCTAATATTACTGCTAAAATTTTTATTATTATTATTATTATTAGTAGTAGTAGTAGTAGTAGTATTAGTAGTAGTAGTATTGTTGTTGTTGTTGTTGCTGGCATGGTGATGTTGTTGAAAGATGGCGGTGAGATTAGGAATGATGCTGGAGAGGCTGATCCCAGAAAGGAGGGAGGCATAGTTGTTGAGGAGGTGGCTCTGAGGTGGTGGTGGCACTGGCTGTGGCGCTTCAGCGTCGTGGGGTGGGCTATTGTGAGTGTCTTGGGGTGGGTTGTCTTCGTCATCATGCTGCCAATCCGAGCAGTCAGTTTGAATGTTGTTGCTGAGTTGTTGGTGAGAAAAATCTGAAAGTTTTTGTTGTGGAAAGCCATACTGCTGCTGATGTTGTTGTTGTTGTACATCCAAACTTGGATGTTGTGGCGCATCAAAATGCTGTTGTTGTTGTTGTTGTTGAAACTGGTGGAGTTTGTGTTCGAGGTCTTGTGAGGTGGTGAAGGAGGGTGCCTGGGGAGCTGTGGATGAAGAGGATGATGGCGGTGGTGGTGATGATGACAAAGATGGTGGAGGCGGCAAGAAGAGATCTGAGGGGCCTGTTGCAACATATCTCAAAACATTGCAACATATTTTAAAACATTGCAACAACAACAACAACAAGCAACAACAAACAACAACAAACAACCCACCTGAGGCAGCCTGCAGTAAGTCCCGCAAGGTGTCGAGAAGGGCAGGAGCAAAAACACCACTTTTGGACCACAAATGCAACACCTTCAGGATCTTGCTCTGCGTATGATCATCATCTATCACACACACACACACACACACACACACACACACACACACACACACACACACACACACACACACACACACACACACACACACACACACACACACACACACACACGCACACACACACACACACACACACACACACACACACACACACACACACACACACACACACACACACACACACACACACACACACACACACACACACACATACACACACATACACACACCTTCTCCTCCTCCTTGCACTTCAACAAACACTTGAAGGTTGCCTCCATGTTTCTGGCAAACCTGTATGTCATATCCATCCATCCATTCATCATTCATTCATTCCTCCATCCATCCATCCATCTTTCATCCATCATCCATTCATCCATCTAATTTT
The DNA here is from genome assembly GCA_947562095.1 of Branchellion lobata. Lineage (NCBI taxonomy): Eukaryota > Metazoa > Annelida > Clitellata > Hirudinida > Piscicolidae > Branchellion > Branchellion lobata. The sequence goes on from OX387259.1 coordinate 2,721,316, forward strand.
CTCCTCATTCAAATACCCTGTTTGTTTGTTCTCCTCACTCATTCGACCATCCCCCTCTTTCCTTATCTTCATTTATCATCTATCCATCCTCCTCATCCACTACCACACCTACCCACCCACCATTCATCCATCATTCATTCATTAATTCACCCACCCACCTGGGTGCAAAGAGATCTTTATCTTGTCCAAAAAGATGTCGGGACTGTCGGATGATGGAATCCATCACATACAGGCCTGGAATCTTGAAGTCACTAGAAGACTGTGGTGGTGGCCTTGAAATACAGTACATCATCCTCATCATTTCGATATCACAACTATCATTATCACCATAGCAGTACAACAAAAAATATCAACATCCTCATTCCCCTGAAATAACCACCACAGTACATCCCCACCAACAAGTCACCTTGGCAATGAACTTCTCAACGCTCTGCACGACGTGTTTGTAGAACTTGATTGCCTTGATAGCCAGCTTTGTGATGGTGCCCATACGAGCCTTTGATACAGGAGGACGACTCTCCAACAGGCCTCGGAGCTGTTCAGCAAGTTGTTTTCATTGTGAAAGTAGTATTGAATTTAATGATCAGATCATCTGCTTCTCACCTTCTTCACGCTATATAAAAATGTTCTATTAGCTTAGATTTATCTTAGCATCTGCTTTTCATTGATCCCTTTTTGAGTCTTTGCCGTAAAGCTCATGATGATCATTCGTGAGTTTGAAATGATGTGATTTAAAAAAAAGTTTGATGATTAAAATGCAACAGTGTTCACGTTATACTTTTCTAATTTTGAAAACCCACTTCGGGCGTAAATAATAAGTGTTAAAAATTTTCGAAAATAGTTTAAAAAATCATAAAAGAGAAAGACAAAATGAAAATGATGGGTCGTAAGAATGTTGAAGCGATGGCGGTACCTCTGCGTTGAACTCCATAACGTGGTC
>OX387259.1:2737830-2742830 GCA_947562095.1 Branchellion lobata
CAAACAACCATTTTAACTACCACCAACCGTACAACCACCACCAACAGTACAACCACCACCAACAGTACAACCACCACCACCAATACCACCACCTTCACTACAACAACCCCCATCTTAACCATAACCACCTCTACCAAACGATCATGAAGATCATTTTCTTCTTCTTCTTCCTCTGTGTGTTGGCACTGACCAGCACACAGGAAAGCCCACCTGAGGAGGATGGGGCACAAGCGGAAAATAATAATAATAATAATAATAATAATAATAATAATAATAATAATATAAATAATAATAATAATAATAATGATATAAATAATAATAATAATAATAATAATAATAACAACAATAACAATAATGATAATAATAATAACGACAATAACAACAACAATAATAATGAAAATAATAACAATAAAAATAATAACAATAATAACAATGATAATATTAATGACAACAACAACACTAATAACAACGATGAAAATGATAATAACAACAACAATCAAGATAATAATAGCAATAGTGATAATAATAATGATGTCAATAACAACAACAATAATAACAACAACAATAATGAAAACAACAAAAATAATAACAACAACAATAATAACAACAACAATAATGAAAACAACAACAATAATAATGATGATAACAACAACAATAATGAAAACAACAACAATAATAATGATGATAACAACAACAATAATAATGGGAACAATATTGATAACTATAGTACTGACAACGACAATAATTACAATAATAACAATAATAACAACAACGATGCTAATTATAACAACAATAATAATATTAATAATAATAACAACAATAACAACAATATTAACAACGATAGAAACAATAATGACGTAAAAAATAACAACGACGATGGTTATTTTAATAACAACAGGAACACCGATATCAACAACAATAACAACATCAACAACAACACCACCAACACCAACAACAACACCACAACCACTACCAACACCAACAACAACAACAACAACAACAACACCATCAGCACCACCACCAACAACAACAACACCCTTTCATGCAACATCAAAGAACACCACAACATCTCTTTGTTGTCCCTCAAAGAACCCGCTTACGTCATCGATATCCTCGTCTCAGAAGACAGCGCCTCTTCCTGCCTCCAGCGATGTTGTCACTTCAAGGGACGCTTCGGAGGTTTATGTAGCGCACAACTTTTGATAAAATAATCTTATCCTAGCATTTGATAAGCTAATCTAATCCTGACATTTGATAAGCTAATCTAATCCTAACATTTGATAAGCTAATCTACTCCTAACATTTGATAAAATTTGATTTGTTTTTGTTACTGTTATTACGAAAATTGGACTTAATGTTATTATTAAAATTAAATTTATTATTATTAGTAAATTTAAAATTATTGTTACTATTAAAATCTATTATTATTATTATTATTATTATTATTATTATTTTTATTTTTATTATTATTATTATTATTATTATTATTATTATTATTATTATTATTATTATTATTATTATTATTATTATTATTATTATTATTATTATTATTATTATTATTATTATTATTATTATTATTATTATTATTATTATTATTATTATTATTATTATTATTATTATTATTATTATTATTATTATTATTATTATTATTATTATTATTATTATTATTATTATTATTATTATTATTATTATTATTATTATTATTATTATTATTATTATTATTATTATTATTATTATTATTATTATTATTATTATTATTATTATTATTATTATCATTGTTGTATTTTTGTTATAATTATTATGTTTTTAATATCATTTTTATTTCAATCGAAATTATATTTTTTATTCATAATATTATTTTTAAGCTTCGATTTTTCAAACCTTCAAAGTTTCACTGCCCATCTCTCAAACCCCACCCCTCACTCTTACCCACATTTCATAGAACCTCCCCCCTCTCCAAACCCTCCCATCCCCCTTCACACCCCTCTCCCCTTTCCAAAACCCCTCCTCTCCAAACCCTCCCCCCCTTCACACCCCTCCCCCTTTAAACCCCCCTCCCCCCTCAAACCTCCCTCCCCCCTCAAACCCCCCTCCCCCCTTCACACCCTCACCCCTCTCCAAACCCTCCCCCTTTTCAAACCCCCCTCCCCTCAAACCCCCCCCCCCCACCTTCGAACCTCCTCTTTCAAACTTACCCCCCTTCACACCCCCTTCTTCAAACTTCCCCCCCCCCTCCCACTCCAAACCCTCTTTTTTTCAAACCACACCAGAGGTATGCAATGCAATTTCTTTCTACGATACGCCCTCCTCCTTCATCTGCGCCCTCCTCTCGTGTGTGCCCTTCCGCAACTGCATGTGGAAGCACCAACCAGGGTATTACGCCGCCAAGGTCATGCACACCGGAAGTGGGTGGGGCGCTGGTGATGATGGAAGTTGATGATGCGAATTGTAGAATAATAAAAATAATAAAAATAATGCGTATTGTGGTAATAATATAAATAATGGGATTACAATAAAGAATTGAAATAATATAAATAATAGAAATAATAATAATAATAATGGAAATAATAATAATCATCATGAATATACATGTTAATAATAATAATCATAACTACATATGTGTTAATAGTAATAATAATAATCATCATAAATACATATGTGTACATGTTAATAATAATAATCATAAACAAATATGTGTTAATAATAATAATCATAAACAAATATGTGTTAATAATAATAATCATAAACAAATATGTGTTAATAATAATAATCATAAACAAATATGTGTTAATAATAATAATCATAAACAAATATGTGTACATGTCAATAATAATAATAATAATTATAGTACAATAGCTGTGGTTGCGTCACAATTCCAACCACCAATGCAGACGCGAACATCACTTTGGACGACAACAACAACCCTCCACGACTGCCTACCGGTGCCTCAAATACTGAACACGCTGGTGACGTTGGCGATGGTGACGATGATGAAGACAACAACAACTACAATAACAAAACCAATAACAACAATGACGACAATAACAACAACAATAACGACAATTATAACAATAACGACAACAACAATGACGAAAACAACAACGACAACAACAACAACAATAATAATAACAATGACGACCACAAAAACAACGAAAACAACAACAACAATAATTCGGATTCTGATGACGAAACCGACGAGTTCCACAGCAACAGAGAAGACAACTATGTGGATGAAGATGATCACAACAACGTCAACAACAACATAGATGACAACAGCAATGACGACAACAACAATGACGACAAAAACAACAACAACAACATAGACGACTACAACAATGACGAAGACAACAACAACGTTGAAGACAACGGCGAAAATGAAAACGCCAACAACAACAACAACATCAACAACAACTACGAAGACAACAACAACAACATCAACAACCTCACTGAAAGCTCCCTCAAGAAAGCATCCTCCCCCAAGGTTTGCAAGCATACACTTAAACATCATACAGAACCATTGCTCAAGTCAAATTACACCGGGGTAGACATCTATCTATCTATCTATCTATCTATATATCTATTTATCTATCTATCTCTCTATCTATCTATCTATCTATCTATCTATCTATCTATCTATCTATCTATCTATCTATCTATCTATCTGTCTATCTATCTATCTATCTATCTATCTGTCTATCTATCTATCTATCTATCTATCTATCTATCTATCTATCTATCTATCTATCTATCTATCTATCTATCTATCTATCTATCTATCTATTTATCTATCTATCTATCTATCTATCTATCTACCTATCCCAACCATCAACTCACCCTCATCCCATTTGTTAACCACCCTCATTCATCTATCCCCCCACCCCCAATCACCTACCCATTTCACCATCCTACCAACCCACCCCCCTTCTACTCACCATTCTACCAACCCACCCCATCCCACTCACCCACCTCATTCCACCTTATTTATCCCCTCCCCCCCCTCTTTTCCCCTCCCCCAGGTTTATATCTTCTTCAGTCTTTTGGCGGTGGTGTTAACAGGCTCGTTGTTGATGACGTGGGTGGTGAAGCGATTGCGCAACTCTCGCAGAAACTACAGGCCGCTGAGGGATCTTCAACTTGGAGTCGATGCCCCCTCTTCCTCCCTCCTCTCCTAGGGGCTGGTGTGGTAGGTGTTTGTGAGCAGCTGGAGTGGTGGTTGTTTGTGGGGGGTGGTTGTTTGTGAGGGTGGTTGTTTGTGGGGGGTGGTTGTTTGTGGGGGGTGGTTGTTTGTGGGGGGTGGTTGCTTGTGGGGGGTGGTTGTTTGTGGGGGGTGGTTGCTTGTGGGGGGTGGTTGCTTGTGGGGGGTGGTTGTTTGTGGGGGGTGGTTGTTTGTGGGGGGTGGTTTTTTGTGGGGGGTGGTTGTTTGTGGGGGGTGGTTTTTTGTGGGGGGTGGTTGTTTGTGGGGGGTGGTTGTTTGTGGGGGGTGGTTTTTTGTGGGGGGTGATTGTTTGTGGGGGGTGGTTGTTTGTGGGGGGAGGGTGATACAGAAGAGGCGTGTAGTTAATGTAGAAGTTGTTGTAGAAAACTGAAAGAGGAGGGCTGTTTGGAGAGTGTGTTTATGGGGAGGGTGTGTTTATGGGGAGGATGTGGTTATGGGGAGGATGTGGTTATGTGGAGGTGTAATTATGGGGAGGATGTGGTTATGGGGAGGATGTGGTTATGGGGAGGATGTGGTTATGGGGAGGATGTGGTTATGGGGAGGATGTGGTTATGGGGAGGATGTGGTTATGGGGAGGATGTGGTTATGGGGAGGGTGTGGTTATGGGGAGGATGTGGTTATGGGGAGGGTGTGGTTATGGGGAGGATGTGGTTATGGGGAGGATGTGGTTATGGGGAGGGTGTGGTTATGGGGAGGATGTGGTTATGGGGAGGATGTGGTTATGGGGAGGATGTGGTTATGGGGAGGGTGTGGTTATGGGGAGGTGTAATTATGGGGAGGATGT
>OX387259.1:2747830-2752830 GCA_947562095.1 Branchellion lobata
TGAAAACTTTGTATTATTTTGAAGTTATTTAAATATGGAAAACTTCAAAAGTTTTATCGATAATTATTTATTATGTACACAAAAACATATTTTTCTGTTTTTTTACTTAAATTAACGTTTAACAATTGAAAATTCTTAATGAGCGGTTTTGTTCCTGTTAACTAATCTCACTTTTCTAAATCTTTCACATAGTCAAAGTAAACAATCATCAGTATTAACAGAAATGGTATGTTGTAACTTTCAGCTTAAATAATATTGTGCAACTGATTTAGTTCTTATAGGATGTTGAATACATTCTTTGTATGCGCTAACGCACCTTTTTTTCTTTGCGGCTTTCTTTTCTACTTTTTATGTTAATTTTTATTTTAATTTTTTTAAGCGCCTTTGGACGTGATGCTAAAGAGCCCGTTAAAAATTTCTTAATTAGTTTAGCTTCTAAACAGTTCAGACTTTGTTCTTATTCTTATGAATTTCATTTAATAAAATAATAATAACATAAATAATAACACCACTAATAATAATAATAATAATAAAATGGATGAATGATCCCTCAGGCAGAACCTGAGGAGTCGTTGAAGTCTCTGGAGGACCTCTTCTGTCAGTTCCATTCACCTCTTTCAGACAACCTCAAAAAGAAGCAAATAGGTGGGACCTCTTGTACTGTTTGTATCTTCTGTATCTTTGTATCTATATATCTGTTTTTCTCTTTTTATTGTATCTTTGTTTGCATTACCATATCTGCTCCAGTATCTTCAGTATATCTATGTTTTTTTCTGTTCATATCTCTGATTCGAAACCATTTGCTATTTCCCTTCACTTTTAAAGGCCTTCTTCATCACTCTCATCACCTTCACCTCTCCCATCACTTTCATCACTCTTATCATCTTCATCACTCTCATCACCGCTCTTCACTCCTTAAATTTTCCACTTCCTACTCACAACTCATCACCATTCTTTTCTTCACCTTTAACCACCACTTTCTTTATAACTTCTGCCAACCACTCCCATGCACCACTTCTCTTATCAATCACTCCCATGCACCACCCCCCTTATCAACCACTCCCATGCACCCCCTCTCTAATCAACCACTCCCATGCACCACTTCTCTTATCAACCACTCCCATGCACCACCTCTCTTATCAACCACTCTCATGCACCACACCCCTTATCAACCACTCCCATGCACCACGTCTCTTATCAACCACTCCCATGCATCACCTTTCCTCCTTTCCCATATCTTTTCTCTCTCCCCTTCAGAAAAGTCCTTGTACAATTTCCGAGGCCATCCATCTGCTTGGAAGTTTTGTCTCTTCTTCCTTTCCCACACCAACAACCACTACGTCCTCATGTTCTGTCTTGATGTGTTGCAGGTGATGATGATGATGATTATGGTGATGAGGATGATGATGATGATGATGATGATGATGATGATGATGATGATGATGATGATAAGAAGGAGAAGGAGGAGGAAGAAGATGATGACTTGACCATCACTGGCACACAGGCCTCGGTCTCAAAGACTTCCTTCAGCAAGGAGAACAAGCGCGAAGTGAGGAATGTCATTTACGACCTGCTGAGGGCATCATTACCACCACTCACAACGTCGTCATCTTCTTCTTCTTCCTCCTCATCATTACCAACTTTCATCCGCAACAAGATGATACAGTTGATAGTGATAATAGCCAAGTGGGACTGGCCTCATGACTATCCAGACTTCTTCAATGAAGTCACTGTGGTGAGGAGGAGGAGGAAAAGGAAAATGGTGGTGTGTAGGATGATGATGATGATGATGATGATGATGATGATGATGATGATGATGATGATGATGATGATGATGATGATGATGATGATGATGGTGATGATGATGATGATGATGGTGATGATGACGATGATAATGATGGTGATGATGATGATGATGATGATGATGATGATGATGATGATGATGATGATGACGATGATAATGATGATGATGATGATGATGATGATGATGATGATGATGATGATGATGATGATGATGATAATCGACAAATGACGTCACAGATGCTGAGGGATGAGAAAACGGTGTTGCTCGGTTTGATGTTTGTGAAGGTGGCGAGTGAGGAGTTGATGGGGGGGAGAGGAAGCGTTGCCATGGAGCGCAAAAAAGAACTTTTATTCCTTTTTAACCAGCACATCCCTATTCTCTTCAGTCTCTTCAACGGTGGGTGGCTGTGAGTTGATGGATGGATGGATGAGTAAGAAGATTGATAGATGAGTGGGTGAGCTAGAAGCTGGATGAATGATTGGATGAACGGATGGATGAGTTAAAAGGTTAATGGGTGGATGAGTTGAGTGTTAGATAAATGAACAATTCACAACAGATATTTTGACCTCATTGATGGCGGAGGCTTCCAACTTCACAAGCAAGCCATGCAACAACAACACCTCGCTCCACAACAACAATAACAGCAACAACATCAACCATAGCAACAATCTTTTCAGTACCACCACCAAAAGCTGCGACAACTGCCTGCCGGCTGTGTGTGACACCATCTTGTGCGCCTGTCTCGACTCTCTTTGTCACCTTCTCACCTGGATTGACTTCAACTCATCTTTTCCAGGTTTTGTCCATTCATCCATCCATCCATTCATCCATTCATCCATCCCTGCTTGTATGCATGCATGCATCTAGTCTTTTATTTAATCGATTATTCTTTTATTCGTCCATCCATTCATTCATACATCCACCCATTCATTCATTCATCCACCCATTCATTCATTCATACATCCATTCATTAAACTCTCAAATCCATTCATCCCCCTCTCCTCCCAGAAAACGGTTGCGTTTTTCAGAATCAACATCCACTTTTCACCAACATCTTGCAACTCTCCACCTCCTTCATCCTGGACGAGGACCCTTCACACGTGCACAAACACGTGCACGTGTGTGAAACAAGGTGTCGTAATAACATTTCTCTCAAGGCCCTCACGTGTCTGTGTGAAGTTCTTTCTCGAAACCTCCTCACCTCCTCTTCCAACCTCGAGGCATCCTTTATATACGAAGCCATCCAAGCTGTCATGCAGCTGCTGTGGCTGCTTCTTTTCCAGCAGCAAGCTGCTACTGCTGCTGCAGCTGCTGATGATGATGTCGGTGCTCGTGTTCTCAGTTTGCTGGACGAGAGGTCAGTGACTGAGATTTTGTTTTTGATTGAAAGTTTATTTCAATAACACCACCATCACCACAACACCACCATCATCACACCACCACTACACCACCACCACACCACCACCACCACCACAGCTACTCCCGGAAGCTGATGGACTTTTTGGGCCTCTTCATCAGCAAGCATCTGCGCCACTTTGAGAACCTCCCTCACTTCCACCTTCTTCCCTTCCACGCCATCCTCTCCGCCTTCACCTTCAAACAGGTCCTTCGCCATCTTTTTCCTCTTTCTCTTCTTCCTTCTTCTCTTTTTCCATGTCCTCACCATCTTCTTCCTCCTCCTTCTTTTCTTCTTCATCTTCCTTCTCTTCTTCTTTGTCTTCATTTTCCTTTGTTTTTTTCTTTCATCTTACTTTTTCTTCTTTCACTTTTTTTTTTTTTTTCCGCCTTCTTCATTTTTTATATCATCATCATCATCATCATTATCATCATCATCATCATCATCATCATCGTCATCATCATTATCAGCATCACCACCACCACAGCCAACCAGTGAGTTGTACCTACAATGCTTGGAATTGTGGAGTCACGTGGTAGACCCCATGGTGACCAAGTCAGAACAACAACAACAAGCCAATAATAAAAATAATAATAATGAATTTAACGACTACCTCAACAAGTGAGCTATTGTTACTTTGTTGTTATTGTTGTCATTGTTGTTGTTGTTGTTGTTGTTGTTCGTTTGTTTTTTTTTTGTTCATGTTCTACATTCATTCATTTTTTGTTGACTCACACACACACATGCACGCACATACACACACAAACAAACACACACACACACACACACACACACACACACATATATATATATATATATATACAGACACAAGAAAGTATTATTGGGGGTGGTGGCGGAAGTCATGAGGAAGATTCTCTTCAAGAGCAACCAATCAGAACTCGAGCTCATTGATGACGAAGCCCAACAAGATGACGTAATCATTCGGATCTATTTTTATTATTGATTTTTGAAAATATTACTTTTTTTTTTGACATTAATACTTTTAAAAAATAATAATATTATTATTATTTATATTAATCATCACCACCACCGCCTCAGTTGAAGACAGAGCTCGCCAGTTTCCTCTTCGACAACCTCGACCTCATCAACAACATCTGCAAACTCTATCCTCACGAAATCCTCACTCAAGTGGTCTGTCATCCATCCATCCATCCATCCATCCATCCATCCATTCATCCATCTATCCACCCATTTATCTATCCATCTATCCATCTATCCATCCATCCACCCATCTCTCTATTTATCTATCTATCCATCCATCCATCCACCTATTCATTCACCCATCCACCTATATTTTCATCCATCCCTTCCTACACCTATCTATCTACTTATTCATCCACCCATCCATTTATTCATCCATCCATCCATTTGTACCTCTATCCAGGGAGTTCTATTTGATGAGCACATAACAGTTTATTACGATCTGGAGAGGTTCGTCATCGCACAACAACTACCACCTCTCGAGCAACAGAAACTGCCAGCACAACAACAACAACAGTTCAACGTTGCGACTGACTCGAGTCGAACAGGAATAAAGTTACAACACATCAAGAACCATCAACAACAACACCAACAACAACAACACCTCCAACAACAAGTTCTTAGACGAACACTCACTCTTCCCTCGGAGACTGACTACCCCCGCTTGCACTCATCCCTCAAGGACCTGGCCACCTGCCTGCACCTCCACTGCACCCTCATTGACCACTTCCTCTCCTCCAAACACCCCTCGCCACCTTTCCTCATCCTCTTCGAAAAGTAAGTGCATGAATGATTATT
>OX387259.1:2757830-2770330 GCA_947562095.1 Branchellion lobata
TTTTGTTCTTTCGTTCCTTCCTTCCTTCACACGCTGCAAGGGCTCGAAACGTGTGAGAAAGAGACCCTTTTGACCCGCTGGAAACACGACCAGGTGGTGTGGTGAGGTGGCGGCGTGGTGAGGTGGTGGTGTGGTGGTGTGGTGAGGTGGTGGTGTGGTGGTGTGGTGAGGTGGTGGTGTGGTGTGGTGGCGTGGTGAGGTGGTGGTGTGGTGGTGGCGTGGTGAAGTGGTGGTGTGATGATAAGATGGAAGAATGAAGTGAAAAATGGTTGGAGTTATGGGTTTTGTGTGGAGTGAATGGTAAGCTGGAATAGAGTAGTGGTGGTGAGGCAGTGATAACAGAATTGGTGTGGTAGAGTACTGAAGCATGTTAGAGTGATAAGAGAGGTGATAACGCAATGGAGCGATTCTTCAAGGTTCCACAGTGTGGTCCTTACACACGAATCTCCCGCAGGACTTGCCCACCTTCTCCAGCAACCTGGAGGCACTGGCCAACGATTGCTGGTGCTACTGCCTCAAGAAGCACCTCAACCCGCCCTTCCATTAACCCCAACCACCCATCAATCACCCATTAACCCCCAACCACCCATCAATCACCCATTAACCCCCAACCACCCATCAATCACCCATTAACCCCCAATCACCCATTAATCCCCAACCACCCATTAATCACCTATTCAAACCCATTGACCCTCAATCACCCATTAACCCCAACCACCCATCAATCACCCATTAATCCCCAATCACCCATTTACACCCATTAACTCCAACCACCCATCAATCACCCATTTAACCCCAACCACCCATCAATTACCCATCAATTATCCATCAACCACCCATCAATTACCCATAAACACCCACTAACCCCAACCACCCATCAATTACCCATAAACACCCACTAACCCCAACCACCCATTAATACCCATCAACACCCATCAATCACCCATCAACCACCTTCAGTTTATGATGCTTTTATCCTCATGTTCCTTCAAAGAGCAAGAAGGCATTGCTTCAAAACTTTAATTTTTTAATTATTTTCAATAACTCACGTGGTTAAATTTTTCAGACTTTATTCAGCACATCACTTCGTACTCCACCATAATGTTGTCTTTTTACCACGCAATCTTGATCGGAAAATTTATCTAACGATAATTTTTTATATTTTAATCTATATTTTGTATGGTAGCTAAATGTGGTTTCCATGGAGATTGGGAAGTTACGTGAAGTTTGTGTGTCACTTTTTCTTTTCGTCTACCCTCCTCAACAGCTTCTTTCTCGTCTTCTTTATTTTATTGGGATTTGTGATCTGAGGCGATTTGTTGTGTGTCGTCACGTGAAATACTTCTCGAATAAACTTTTATAAAATAATTATAAAAATTAATTAATATTTATTGAAAATTAATTAATAATAATTAAAAATTAATTAATTATTTATTTAAAATTTATTAATAATTATTAAAAATTTATTAATATTTATTAAAATTTATTTTCAAAAGTATTTAAAATCATTTTGAAATAAAATACAATCTACTTTTTGAGTGATTTCAGCTTTTCTCTCATTCAAAAGTTTTTTTTCTCTGTTTATCTTTTGCCTTCGTAACAGGTCCTGGATATTGATTGAACATCCAAATTATCAACAATTATAATTAAATTTTAATTATTAACAATTTTTATTATTATTAAATGTTATTAAAAATAATTATTATTAACAATTAACAACTATTATTATTGTGATTATCATTATTATTATTATTATTATTATTATTAATTATTACCAATAATTATTTCGACTAATTGAAAAAAAGGTTCTGAAAAATTCAACCATTTCAAACAAAGAAATAATCACAAATCCATGGAACCATTCAACACCAGTCTTTCAATACTAATTGAAGTACTAATACTAAAAAAACACCAGCCTCCCTCTTGGCCTGCTTGTCTTGTTTGATGCTTAATTCCAAGTCCTTCATACTCTTGTGCTTCTGCCGATCCTCCATCTTCTTTTTCCATGATGACTGTCGAAGCATGACAATACAAACATGAATCAAAGCTAGTCAAGACATTTGTAATGCGCCCTTCAGCACCATGTTCAAGGCGCTCCCTTGAAGCGATAATGGACTTGGAAAGTGACATGAGGATTAGGAAGATGAATAGAAAAACCTGTAGATTTTTAGGCTTGCTGATTTTCGATTGTCTGTAAAGAATATTATTCATGCAAAAAAATCAAATTTCAAAAATTTGAAATATTACGAAGAGTGCTTACGAAGCTGGTCTAAGTTCTTTCCATTTTCGGAGCGATTTTGTTTGATTTTTAATTAGAATTTTTTCAGATTCTGAGTTTATTTCGTTTAACTCCATTAATGATTTAAATATTAATTTTTTTGAATAATAAGATTTCCAACGCAAGCTTTAGAATGAAGATTATTTAAAAAATTCACGTGTTGTAGTGGTTAAAAAGGAACTCAAAGTAAACCAGGGTGAGTTATTACGTTATTTTGAAAAAAAAAAACCTAAAATTATATATTCACTTTTGACGAAATCAAATTTTTAATGACATCATATTGATAATGCACAAATAAAACATCAAAAAATTGAATAAATTTATTTCTTAAACTAAAATAAATAAACTAAAAAGAGAATAAACACCTCAACTTTATAAGATACAGAAACCGCAAAAACTTTAAATATACGAAAGTTCTTCTAGTTTTGAAAGTTCTCGAACACAGGTACAGTTTTGGAGTCTCAATACTTAAACAACTTGGAACAAAGTTAAAAGTTCCCATAAAAATACACTACAAAAAATCTACTACAAACTAACCACAAGACACCACTACGACATCATTTTTCAGCACTAAAAAATTATTTTGACCTACCAAAACATCCATTTTCACTACCACAACATCCATATCCACCACCACAACATCCATATCCACCACCACAACATCCATATCCACCACCACAACATCCATATCCACCACCACAACATCCATTTCCACCACCACAACATCCATATCCACCACCACAACATCCATATCCACCACCACAACATCCATATCCACCACCACAACATCCATATCCACCACCACAACATCCATATCCACCACCACAACATCCATATCCACCACCACAACATCCATATCCACCACCACAACATCCATATCCACCACCACAACATCCATTTTCACCACCACAACATCCATTTCCACCACCACAACATCCATTTCCACCACCACAACATCCATTTCCACCACCACAACATCCATATCCACCACCACAACATCCATTTCCACCACCACAACATCCATTTCCACCACCACAACATCCATTTCCACCACCACAACATCCATTTCCACCACCACAACATCCATATCCACCACCACAACATCCATTTCCACCACCACAACATCCATTTCCACCACCACAACATCCATATCCACCACCACAACATCCATTTCCACCACCACAACATCCATTTCCACCACCACAACATCCATTTCCACCACCACAACATCCATTTCCACCACCACAACATCCATATCCACCACCACAACATCCATTTCCACCACCACAACATCCATTTCCACCACCACAACATCCATTTCCACCACCACAACATCCATTTCCACCACCACAACATCCATTTCCACCACCACAACATCCATATCCACCACCACAACATCCATTTCCACCACCACAACATCCATTTCCACCACCACAACATCCATTTCCACCACCACAACATCCATTTCCACCACCACAACATCCATTTCCACCACCACAACATCCATTTCCACCACCACAACATCCATTTCCACCACCACAACATCCATTTCCACCACCACAACATCCATTTCCACTACCACAACATCCATTTCCACCACCACAACATCCATTTCCACCACCACAACATCCATTTCCACCACCACAACATCCATTTCCACCACCACAACATCCATTTCCACCACCACAACATCCATTTCCACCACCACAACATCCATTTCCACCACGTTCCACCATTATCAACTCCAATCCACCCATCTTTTCAACAGTTCAATGGATACAACACAGCGCAAGGAGAGCCAGTCGAAGTCAAAAGATGCATCGATAAAGCTCAAAGCCCTCACATCTAGACTGTCCTATCCTAGCAACACTAAAGTCTCTGCGGACAAGGACGCCAAGCCCCTGAAGATAGGGAGGTCCAACAACAACATCCTCTCCAGCAGGCTCAGCAGGACATCCAAAAGCAGCCTCAAATCACAATCCAGTCAAAGCAAGGTGGCTGGAACCGTAGACTGTTTTTTTCGAATTGAGAACTTTTTTTTGTTATTGTTTTGATGTTCAAAAAAAATTTGATATATTTTTTCATATTTGAAAAATTTTTTAAAAACAGCCAAAGACCTTATAAGCAATAACGATGATCCTAACCACAACAACAACCACCACCACAGCCACAACAACCACCACCACAGCCACAACAACCACCACCACAGCCACAACAACCACCACCACAGCCACAACAACCACCACCACAGCCACAACAACCTCCACTACAGCCACAACAACCCCCACCACAGCCACAACAACCTCCACTACAGCCACAGCAACCACCACCACAGCCACAAAAACCACAGCCATAGCCACAACAACCATCACCACAGCCACAACAACCACCACCACAGCCACAAAATCCACAGCCACAACAACCACAACCCCAAACCCTCCAACACCCATCCCCAAACACGGCAACCACAGGTAAAATACCGATCGGTCGACGAAGGTAGCGACAAGAAATGCAAAGACCGCTTCCAAGCCAGTTTCTCTGCGTGGGACGGTAAACTGAGGCACTCCAACACCAACCCTGGCCGTGAAACAAATTTTGGACTTTTCAGACGCGCCCACATCAGGGCGCACAAGCGCATCCGAGACACCTACGACCCCCTTGACTACTACTTCTGCGCTATTGAGTGATTTGCTCTTGGGCTTCAGTGGGTGAGGTGGAGACCCAGTTATTATGTCTTCAATTGACGCACAGATTTGGTGGCACTGTGTGAGGCAGAAACTCTCTCCAGTGGCAGATTTTATTTTTAAGCGACCTAAAGATGACATCTTTTAGTACTTGAAAAAGTCATTTTGCAGTCCTAATGTAAGCTAATCTGGCCATTTTTATAGCGCTGAGTACACACCATTCAAGAATCTTCCAATACTTTGTACTTCAAAAAGACACTTCAGATTTTTAAAAATATTTCGGATCCGGCTCAGAAATGCTGATGAAGGTTGCGAAGTGGTTGTTAATGCGAGATAGGGCACGAGTGAAACCTCCGTGAACTGATCCTTGTCTTAATATTATCATTATTTAAAGTATTATGAATTATCAATGAATTATACAAATTTTTATAGCGCATTTGAAGCTATGGAAATTATTTTATTAGGTTATAAATCAATAATATTGAGATTTATTATTATGGGAGAAAATTTACACAAATAGTATAACCAGCGCTATGATATGTTTTGATTTGAAATGCACAATCGATTATTTTAAAAAATCGCATATGTTGAACAACCATACTTTGTAAAAAAAACTTTTTTTTTAGAATGGCTCGAAAAAAAATCCAAACTCTTAACTTCAACGCCACGCTAATAGCCCGGCAGCAAGGGAAACTGTTCTCTTCGTCAATGCCACTCTAGTAATATTCTCATTTGTATTGTATTTTTATTGTATTGTATTTTAATCTTTGGCAGAGCCTTTGAACAAAATGTCAAGCGCTTCAGAAATGCTTTGATTAGATTAGATTATCACTTTAAAATCCCTGAAGCGTGGCTGGAAGACGTTTTACGAGCACGTTGACCAGAGCGCCTTTTGAGAGTGTAGAATCAGCGCTAGATAAAGGACTTGACTAGATTAGATTAAGATGCTGAACATAATTTTCAAGGTATAACGTAAAAGAACGCGTAAAGTGTTTTTATTGGCAACCGTAAAGGAAGCATGTAACAGACGAATGTTAAAAGTGAAGAGAATAATAAAAAATTTCAAATATTGAAAAGTTAGCGTATATATTGATTGGCGCAATGGTGGAAGTGCAAAGTAGGTCAAATATTGAAAAGTTAGCGTATATTTGATTGGAGCAATGTAGGTCAAATATGCACAAAATGACACCAAAAATCACTAAGACAAAAGGATGAAAGTTTAGATTATAAACTTTAAAAAAATAACAACAATAATAATAATAACAATAATAATAATAATAATAATATTAATAATAATAATAATAATAGACACTGGAAAATAAAAAAATAATCCACATAAAAAATATAACATTGAATAAAATGTGAATAATACGGTATTGAAAAGAATAAAAATGACGAAAAAACGAATAGCTGATAATAATTCACAAAATGACAAAGAAAAAAAACAATAATAATAATTAAAAAAAGGACGAATAAAAGAAATAATAATAATAATTTTAAAAAAGGACGAATAAAAGAAATAATAATAATAATTAAAAAAATGACGAATAAAAGAAACAATAATAATGATTAAAAAAAGACGAATAAAAGAAATAATAATAATGATTAAAAAAAGACGAATAAATCAAATAATAATAATTAAAAAAGGACGAATAAAAGAAATAACAATAATAATGATTAAAAAAAGACGAATAAATCAAATAATAATAATTAAAAAAGGACGAATAAAAGAAATAACAATAATAATGATTAAAAAAAGACGAATAAAGGTAGCAATAAAAATAATTTTGAAATGATAAATAGGAGAAACATTAACATCCAGAGGCGTATGAAAGGACACGATTGGTCGAAAAGGATCTCAAAATATATTCTATAAAACAGCGTCGAGTGCTACTGTCTCTGACGTCATGGCAAACGTCAATGACGTCACAACTGAGAACACTTGAATTTCCTGAAATGGAATATATTGTTTGAATAAATAATGGATTTAGGAGAAAACAACACAAAATCATTTAATTAATTGAGAAAATAATTAAAACCCAATTAACTGATTCTTTAAATGCACTTTTAACCACATCCACCCTAATAAAAACAGCCACACTTCACCAACACATACACAACCACACATAACATAAACAACCACAAAAATCACAAAAACAAGCACACACATACAAACACCCGCGTACAAGCACACACATACAAACACCCGCGTACAAGCACACACATACAAACACTCACGTGAAAGCATAAACATACAAACACCCACATACATGTGGTCTCAAAACTCTACGGAGTTAGTGCAACTATAATAATGGTACTTGTATTGTACCGTATCGTATTGTATTGTATCGTATTGTACCGTATCGTATTGTATTGTATCGTATTGTATCGTATTGCATGCAAATACACTGCAGGTTTTACTTGGCGTGGCCATCCAATGCCACTTGACATCTGGTTTCCACGTCGGTCCATTGTCCGTCCGAGGGGGGAGGCGTGTTTGAACGACGCTTGCTGCAGTGGTGGATGTTTGTCGTAACCACCACGCCACACCACACCACACCACACCACACCACACCACACCACACCACACCACACCACACCACACCACACCACACCACACCACACCACACCACACCACACCACACCACACCACACCACACAGCACCACTCCAAACTACGCCACACCTCGCCACACCACACCACTTCAAACTACGCCACACTACACCACACCACACCACACCCCATCACACCCACTTAGTTCCAGGAGTTTTATTCTTGACAACTTCCACGTCTGTGAACACCACTTGAGTTCCTCCTCCCAGCGATGTCTTTATGTCGCCCTGTGTGGTCGTTGGTGGCGGTGGTTTGTGTGTGATTGATGGCAGTGGTTTGTGTGGCTGGTGGTGGTGGTTTGTGTGGTTGGTGGTGGTGGTTTGTGTGTGATTGTGTCATGTACATGGTTGATGGCGTGTAGTTGATGTTTTATGAGTTAGGGTCATCAACAGCAGCAGTAGCAGCAGCAGCAGCAACAGCAGCAGCAGCAGCAGTAGCAGCAGCGGCAGTATTGGCAACTACCTTGACAAACTTGGTAGCAAATTCTCCTTGAGAGTCGTAGCCTTGGCTGGTCAAGAGATACTTTGTCGCATCCTTGTCCTTCAGCTCCTGTGAGGTGGTGGTAGTGGTTGTAAAGATTATGGTGGTTGTTGTGGTGGTCGCTAATAATAGAAGTAACAACAAGAAAAACTACAAAAAACAGTTTAGTAACAACAAAATCAACAAAACAACAACGGAAAAACAACAAAAATACATAAAAACCAGCAAAAACAAAATATAATAAAAGTAATGAATTAAATTTATGAAGCGCCAAAGAAAGCAACTGAGGCGTCCCCGTTCAGTGGCCTCGAAACTCTTCGGGGTTAGTGCCACTATAACAATATTCGTTCTTGTATTTTATTATATTGTATTGTATTGTATTGTATTATGATGTAATGTATTGTATTGTATTGTTTTCAGAAGCACAAAAGACCTTCTCGGTGATCTTGGCAACGGGCTTGAGCGCCTTGAGTCTGGGCTGGAGAATGGAGGAGGCCGAGTCAAGGTGGGCTGGTCGGTGGTCGATCCACAAATTCTCCGTCGACTTGGAGCGGCGACGCTGTGAAGACACCGGTTTCTGGAAATGGATTGCTTCCCTATCTATCCATCCGTCCATCCTCCACTCATCCATCCATTTGTCTATGATTTACTCATCCATCCATCCGTCTATCTTCAACTCATCCATCCATCCATCCATCCTCCACTCATCCACCCATCCATCCATGCAATAGATCTTCCACTTTTCATCCACCCCTTAATCCATGCACCCATGCATTCTTCTCCCATCCATGCATGAATTCACCCATCCAGCCTCATGCATCAAAGCATCAATCATCTATCCACCCCCATGAATGCACCCATGAATGCACCCATGCATGCATGCACCCAGCACTCCACAGACGGGTTTAAGGGGGGGAGGAGAGCGGGTTCGTTTCTTGGGAGGGTTCGAAGGCGCCCTGAAGTGACCTGGCGTAAACTCGCCATTCCTAACATACCTTCGTCAACAAAAATAATAATAATAATAATAATAATAATAATAATAAAATAATAATAATAATTTTCAGAATGAATAATAAAAATATTTTTTTATAGAGAATAATAAAAATAATTTTATAATGAATAATAATAATATTTATTATAATGAATAATAATAAAAATATTAGATACTATTATAAAATTTACAAGAGAAGAAAGAGTTTGATATTGTTATAATGAACAAAAAATTTTAATTATTATTTAATAACAATAATAACAATAATAATAATAATGATAATAACAACAATAATATAATGATTATGATGATGATTATTATTATAACAAAAATGATATTATTAATAATGAAAAACAGACAAACCTGGTTCGAGGGGTGTCAGGGTGGGTCGTTGCGGAGTGGGGGGCTGTGGGAAGATGGGGGGTGGAATGGGGGTGTGGGGTGGAAGGGGGGTGGGGGGTGGAGGGGTTGGAGTCGTTGATGATGCTTTTGAGGAGGTCCAGCTTGTGCTGCTTGCCTCTAAGCTTCATTACCGCCTCCTCTTTGATCTTCCTGGTGGCCTGTTCCTGTGGCAGGTGATGCAGGAGGAAGATGGGGATGAAAAAGAGGAGGAGGAAGAAAAGGAGGAGGAGAAAGAGAAGAGGAAGGAAAAGGAGGAAAAAAAGAAGAAGAGGAGGAGAAGGAGGAGGAGGAGGAGGAAGAGAAGAAAAAGGAGGAGAATGAGGAAAAGGAGGAAGAGAAGGAAGAGGAGGAGGAGGAGGAGGAGGAAGAGAAAGAAGAGAAGGAGAAGGAGGAGGAGGAAGAAGAGGAGAAGGAGAAAGAGGAGAAGAAGGTGGAAGAGAATGGGCATAAAAAAGATGACGATGATTAAAAAAAATTGAAAGAATAAAAAAGTGAACAAAAAAAATGAAGATGACAAAAAAAATTTAGAAAAGAAAAAAAAAAGAAGAGGAAGAAGGAGGAGAAAAGGATGAGAGACCATGTGGTGGTTGTACTGCTTGGCGTTGAGATCGAGTTTGGCGTTGTAATCCTGCCTCAGCTTGCTGTTCTTGAGCTTCTCCTGCAACACCGCCCAGTCCTTCTCACCCACCTGGTGAGTTGCTACACCAAGTGACTACACTGAAGCATGCTATATCATGCTACAGCATACCACACCACACCACACCACACTACGCCACGCCACGCCACGCCACGCCACGCCACGCCACGCCACACCACACCACGACACACCAGTCCACACCACACCAAACCACGCCACCCACGCCACACCACACCACACCACACCACACCACACCAACCTCCTTCTCCAGCTCAAACCTCTCATGCTCAAAGACATTCATCTTTATTGATAGCGTCTCTATTGTATGATCTTTCTCCTGATTCCTCTGTCACCATGGCGATGATGATGATGATGATGATGATGATGATGGCGATGATGATAATGATGATGATAATGATGATGATGATGATGATGATGATGATTTTAATATTATTTATAAAAATGAATATTTTGAAAAATTCAAAAATAAAATAATTAAAAAAAGGGAAAAACCACCTTATGACACTCCTCCAGCTGTTCCTCCTTCACCTTCAAACTCTGCTGACATTTTTCTAGCGCCTCTTTCGCCTCAACAAACTCCCTTTCCATTTTCACCAACGCACTCCTGAAGGCGTCCTCTGTGGTGGTGGGATGGTGGGTATAGTACACCACACCACACCACACCACACCACACCACACCACACCACACCACACCACACCACACCACACCACACCACACCACACCACACCACACCACACTACACCACGCTACACCACACCACACCACACCACACCACACCACACCACACCACACCACGCTACACCACGCCACACCACGCCACACACGTTTGTTGTCCATGTCAGTGAGAAGAGTGGCCCTATTGAGTTGTCGACCTCTCAAGAACCTCAACAACTCTCCCGGTGTTTTGTCGTCTGAGACGTCACGTGGCTGAAGTGGTGGAATGATGGTGATAGGGACGTAATCATGGTGGTGATAGAATGGTGTAAAAGTAGAATTATAGTGTAAAAGTAGAATTATGGTGGAAAAGTGGAATGGTGGGAGGAGTTATAGAGGTAGGAAACCATGACAGCGACAGTCATACACACGAACCACAAGGGGAGGAAATGAGGGCCCCAGGCTGTAAACCATGATCTTGTGGTTGGTGATGTCTGTGGTGAGGTGTGGTGAGGTTGGTGTGGTGTGGTGGGGTGTGGCGGTGTGGTTGGTGGAGTGTGGCAGTGTGGTTGGTGTGGTGTGGTTAGTGTGGTAGGGTGTGGTGGTGGAGTGGCGTGGTTAAATATGTTGTTCTGTATAATTTCCAGCGTCTGTTCAGACTTAATCTAATGGAAACAATGAATTATTTTTAGTGTGAAGAAAAACCGTGTGGAGCTCATGCCACTATTAAACGCTCCACCTTCCAGAGCCCTGAGAGCCTCTTTGTTATGCAGGTTTGCAGCCCTTCTGCCTGGAGTCAAACCTATATCTGGTCTGTTCACCTGTGTGTGTGTGTGTGTGTTTATGTGTGTGTGTGTGTGTGTGTGTGTGTGTGTGTGTGTGTGTGTGTGTGTGTGTGTGTGTGTGTGTGTGTGTGTGTGTTTATGTGTGTGTGTGTGTGTGTGTGTGTGTGTGTGTGTGTGTGTGTGTGTGTGTGTGTGTGTGTGTTTGTGCGTGTGTGACACCACCTGAGCCTTAGCAATCTGCACTTCTTGAGTCATTTCTGCAAACTTCATGACGTTCTGTGTATTTGTTTGTTTGTTTGTGTGTGTGCGTCTGTGTGCATTTTTTTGTTTCATACATGCCATATGCATAAAAATTAAATAAAAATAATTATTATTATAAAAAGAAAGAAAAAAAAAAGAAAGAAAGAAGGAAGGAAAGAAGGAAGGAAGGGAGGAAGGAAGGAAAGAAAGAAGAAAAGAAGGAAAAAGGAAAGAAGGAAAAGAGGAAGGAAGGAAGGAAGGAAGGAAGGAAGGAAGGAAGGGAGGAAGGAAGGAAAGGAGGAAGGAAGGAAGGAAGGAAGGAAGGGAGGAAGGAAGGAAGGAAGGAAGGAAGGAAGGAAGGAAGGAAGGGATGAAGGAAGAAAGGAAGGAAGGAAGGAGGAAAGGAAGGAAGGAAGGAAGCTTCGAACCAGAGTTTCATCGTACTCAACGCTCCGGGGGTTGACACACACCACCATGTTCACCTTCCCCTGCCCCTCAAAGAATGTCCGGAACAACATGGTCACGCGTGAGTTCCTGTAAGGAACCACCTGTGACGTGTGTTTTTGGATGGATCTTCTTCTTGATCCTCATCATCCCATCTTCCTCCTCCTCCTCCTCCTCCTCCTCCTCCTTCTCATCATCATCATCATCATCATCATCATCATCATCATCATCATCATCATCATCATCGCCACTCACCACTTTATTGGAGGG
>OX387259.1:2775330-2777830 GCA_947562095.1 Branchellion lobata
GGTGTTTGAGTGAATGGTGGGTGTTTGAGTGAATGGTGGGTGTTTGAGTAGAGAAGTGGTGGGGTGTGGTGGAAGTTGTTGGTATAATGGTGGAATGCTCGGCAAGTCCAAGGTTTCCAGACCATTCTTCCCATGCAGTAGATTGTCCACCAGAGGGTAGGCGATTCTGTCAAACACCTGTACAGTTGTGTGTACACATGTGTGTGTGACGTTTACGTGTGGAATGCCAAAATAGGTAAACCGCAACTAAACAAAATCTCATGGACACAACACAACAATAACAAAAACAGCAACACAACAACGACAGCAACAAAAACAACAACAACAGCAACAAAAACACACTGACCATCTCTTGCTTGCTTGTATCATCAAAGACTTTTTGAAAAGAGTATTTGGTCTGTGTGGTTGTTGCACATGTGCACCATCATCATCATCATCATCATCATCATCATCATCATATTATTAATATTATTATTATTATTATTATTATTATTATTATTATTATTATTATTATTATTATTATTATTATCATCATCATCATCATCATCATATTATTACTAGTATTATTATTATTATCATCATCATCATCATCATCATCATCATCATCATCATCATCATCATATTATTATTATTATTATTATTATTATTATTATTATTATTATTATTATTATTATTATTATTATTATTATTATTATCATCATCATCATCATCATCATCATCATCTTCATTATCAAGTATAACCTTGCTTACTTGGAATCAGAGCTATAAAAATGATTAGATTAGATTAGCTTAGTTCCTAATTCACTACAGTGTCAACAATGTTGTACTACTTTCAATGTACTACTATGTTCACTATATTATCTAGAAGATTCACTTCATGAAGGTATATTAAAATTATTATTATATATTTCTATTATTATAATTGTTGTTTTTTTCTTCCTCTTTCTCATCATCTTAGTATTATTATTATCAATAGTAATCTTTTTCTTATTAGTTCAAACTCATGTAACCTCACCTCTCTTATAATGGCGTTTGTCTTGGGCTGAGGTAGTGTTGCAGAGGTGAGGAGGATGGTAAATTATGAAGTCATAGTTTAAAATAAAAAAAACGTGCATAAAATTCAAGTTTATCAAAATAATAAATTTGAATAAGAAATCTTTTGGATCCTACATCGACATTGACGAGACTGAGAGTGGTGTCAGAAATTTTCTTAACGCATGTTTCATGTGTCTTGTCCACGGGACGTATTCTGCAGAAGACCTGTTCAATAAAGAAAAGTTGCTTTTTTGAAAAATTTTGGTGGAGTTTAAATAAATTTCGAAGTTTACACGTTCATGTTGGTTGAAAGAGAATTAGATTAAAATTGAAACTTTGAAATTATTCTGAAGTTTTCTCACTTCCACATTCTCTGTTTGTTTGTTCTTCCTCGTTGTTTTTTTAGAACTTCGCATTGCAATTTGCCGTTTTAAGCTATGTTAAATGCAAAGTTCTAAAAATCTAGATACCCACAAGGAATAAAAATTAATATATGTCTGTAATTTCACTTATATATTCGGATAAGTAAACAAAAAGCTATTTTTCAAAATAATCATTGCCTAAAGAAAAATTCAAACACGATTTCGTTCTATAACTATGCTTTCACAATGATACTTTAATTTTTAAATTTTGGCGTAAAATATAATAATAAAAGCGCCTAATATTTCAAATTGAAAAAAAAAAAATATTGTTTTTTTTTTATTTAAAATTTATTCATTTGCATATTATATTTGAAAATATTTTATTCATACAAATTTTTGTTTAATTGGAATATTAATTTAAACTTACATTTACCTTTAAAAACTTTAAATCAGTTCGCTTCGTGATCTTGGTTATTTAAAGAACGTTCTACTTAATTCATTTTGTATCGCTTAAAATTTCGAGAACCATGAAGGATGGAAATGAGAAAAATGAAGATAACGAGGAAGATGATCAAGCATTGATGGCTAGTGTAGAAAAAATGGGTCAGTTTGGAAAATTTATCCAGGACATTAAATTCGAAATTGACAACGAGGTGCAGACAATACCATCAGGGACAAAAAGACCAAGGAAGTTGAAAAGTGCAGTAGCGGGGTTGATGGGAGAAGCGAATATTAAATACGCTTCAGGTAACATAAGCGAGGCTATTCAGATGAGCATGGAGGTTATAAGGATTGCACCCGATTCTCCCGATCCTTTTCAGTTACTGGCTATAATCTATGAAGAGTCAGGTCAGATGGAGAAAAGTGTGCAGTACGGACTGGTGGCTGCTTTCCTGAGCAAAACCAACATTGACGAGTGGATGGCCGTCGCCAACAAGTGCATCAACCTCAACAACTACAAACTGGCCCACATGTGTTATGAGAAAATTTGCAAACTGGACGCCAGCAATGAAAAAATGTGGGTCACCAAGTGTGACTTGATGAAGAAGGCAGGCTGCGATGAGAAGAAGATTCTGGAGTCGTACTGTCAAATACTGAACATA
>OX387259.1:2785330-2787830 GCA_947562095.1 Branchellion lobata
GTGGAAGGTGTCATCCGAGGGCCGAGGGTTGACATAAATGAAGCCAATGCACATCTTGTTGTCTTTCTTCTTTGTTTCTTGATTTCTTATTTTGATTCTTTGGTCGTTTTTCTGTCTTGTATTGCTTATATTTTTGTGTTTTGAGTTGTTTTTATTTGTTTCTTTGATTGTTCTTCTTTGAATTTTGTTTGTAGTTCTTTGTTGCTTTTATTTCAAAAAGTTTTTCCAGTGCTGAAATTTTTAAATTTTTTATTTATTAATAAATAATGTTTTTTGTTTCTTTTTTATTAATCAAAAAAATCGTTTGATGGATTTGTATTACTTAAACTTTGTGGAAGTGCACTTCACTTGTTCCTTCTAATAGTGTAATTAACTCGTGTTCAAAAAGGCGTCCGAAAAAATTTATTTTTCAACTCTAAGTGTCGTTATATTTATAGTTTGGTGTATTGGTATTGCTACGCAATACTATGAGTAGTCCATTATGAATAAAGTATAGAAGTGGTATGCACATACGTAAACCTTATTTCAAAACCGGTCTTTTTGAGGTTAGCCTGAGTAATTTATTATTGTTATTGTCTTCCAATAAGAAATTGGGCCAAACGGGAAAATGTGGTATGATGAAGATATAATAAAACTGTGATCATGTTAGTTGTTATAAATTAATGTACATATAATCGTCAAAACTTTTCATTAAGATGTTTTAAAAAATGACGAAAAAAGATACTGCTGGAAAAAAAATATTAAAAACATGGAACAAAAAAAAATAAAATTAAGAATCAGCTCAAAAATTATAATTATTGTTATTGCATTATATTATTTACGTTTGATTCAAATTTGATACTCTTCAGACGTGGGCTGTTGTAGACACGCTTTATAACCTTCCAAAGGTTATTCTAGACAATAATTTGAGATTACGTTGAAAAGCTACATTTTAAAAATATTTATTTTTAAACTGCAAATAAAAAATGAATTTCAAATAAATTATTAGGTAGATAATGAGTTACTAGCGACTTCTTTATAATTTCGAAAATAAAAAATATAAAATTTTGATAAAAAATCAATAAAAAGAAATCATTCATCAAATATAGCAGAGAATTGAGTTAATTGACCGTTGTATTGTTATATAAGACCCTAGATTGGAGCATGGCCGAGTGAAATCTATATTTAATTAACAGAGTTGAAAAAGAAGAATAAGAAGAAAAACAAAAAAAACATGAAAAAAAAGAATTAAAAAAAAAAGAAAAAAAGAAAAAAAAATAAAACAGAAAAAAGAATGAAAGAAAAAAGAATGAAAAAAAAAGAAGGAGAAAAGGATGGAGCAATAGTAGTATTTGATAGGTCCGGATCGATTAAAGCTGTGTTGTCGTCACATGACCATTACTCAATTAGTGTCACGTGGCTTACGTGTTTATTCTTTTTGTGGATGAATGGATGGATGGATGGATGGATAAATGAACAGATGGATGGATGGATGGATAGATGGATGGATGGGTGAATGGATGAACAGATGGATGGATGGATGGATAGATGGATGGATGATGGGATGGATGGATGGATAACATTATGAAAAAATTGGACAGTAACGGCGTAGAAAATTGAAGGAGGATTGGCGAATGAAGAAAAAATAAAGGTTTTCGAAATCACCATCTTTTTTCTTCATCATCATCATCATCATCATCATCATCATCATCATCATCATCATCATCATCATCATCATCATCATCATCATCATCTTCATCATCATCATCATCATCATCATCATCATCATCATCACCATCATCATCATCATCATCACCATCATCATCATCATCATCATCATCATCATCATCACCATCATCATCATCACCATCATCATCATCATCATCATCATCATCATCATCATCATCATCATCATCATCATCCCCATCACCATCATCATCATCATCATCATCATCATCATCATCATCATCATCATCATCACCATCATCATCATCACCATCATCATCATCATCATCATCATCATCATCATCACCATCATCATCATCATCATCATCATCATCATCATCATCATCATCATCATCATCATCATCACCATCACCATCATCATCATCATCATCATCACCATCATCATCATCATCATCATCATCATCATCATCATCATCATCATCATCATCATCATCATCATCATCATTATGTGTGATTTTTACCACGTCACCTTGCTAATGGGTGTCATAAAGAAAGCAAAATGAATCCATTACTCATCCATCCACCCATCCATTTGTCCATCACTCATTCTTCCACCCATCTCTCCCTCTATTCATCCATCCATTCACCCTTCCATCCACCTATCCATCAATCCATCCATCCATTCATCCATCAACCCATCCATCCACCCATCCATCCACCCATCCATCCACCCATCCATCCATCCATCCACCTATCCATCCATCCACCCATCCATCCACCCATCCAACCACCCATCCAACCACCCATCCAACCACCCATCCAACCACCCATCCAT